>PVHX01005632.1:0-109926 GCA_004024805.1 Geosciurus inauris | reverse complement strand
GAAGAAAAAAAAAAGAGAGAGAGAAAGAGATTCCATATTTGGAATCTGGAATCAAAATAGCCATGGGCCTCTAAATAGTAAAACCAGAAGATAAAAGGAAATCTAACAAGAGAAAATGGTAGGGGGAAATTACCTACCATTAGATACAAAAGGGCAGTATCCTCAAATTTTGAGAGAAAATTACTTCCAACCCAGAGTACAGCTGAAGCATAACTCAAGTATGATAGTACCTTAGACACTTTCAAAGATGAATGGTTTCAAAAAAATGTACCTAGAATACAATTGTGTTAAAAAGGAGAAAGACACCCAAAGGCGAATCTTTGACATATTGCCTATGTATAAAATGTTGTTTTAATGTGATTTTACACAATAAATCACTCCAGTTTGGAAGGGCTTATGTATTTGTTTCCCCTAAAAAAGGAGAGGAAACAAAGATCTTAGTCACCCTGCTCAGGAAACCACTGGAGAATATACTCCATGAAACAAGGGAATAAGCAAAGAGGAAGACACAGGACACAAGGGGATCCCCAGGTGACAGAGAAAGCTCTCCCAGAAAGAGAACCATAGAGAAGGCCTAAGGAGCAGTAAGCCCCTGGGAGACAGGATGTCCCCAAGAAAAAGATGAAATTAATAGAATACCTGATAAGTTCAGACATACTTAGAGGAGATGAATCACTCACAGGAACAGAAATCCAAGCAAACAAACAAAATAGTATACCATTATCACAAGGGAGTAAGATAGTAGGACAAGAAAGTAAATGTCATCATATTACAGTGCAAGGTAACACTGCATAGTATTTACATGGTAAATACTGATATAAGCACGAATGACAAAGTAGTTTGACATAACTACCTTGAAGGCCAAGAGAATTTGGGAGGGAGGAAAACAATATTATCTACCACAAAAGGAAGTTAATATGTAATACCTAAAATTAAAAAGAAAAATACAAACAAGGTATGTAGAAACAGAAAGGCCAATTATCAAGTAACAACAAAAACTAGTAGCTAAAAGGAAAAGTGTTGAAAGTATTTGCCTTTAGATATTGGGCACTGGGGTGAGGTAAAATGGCTATATTATCTCTGATGCAACAAATCACTCCACAAACTTACCAGTTTAACATAAAAACAAACACTGGTTATCTCCCAGTTTCTGTGAGTCAGGAATTTGGGAGCGATTAGTGGAGGATCAGACTCAGAACCTTCTTGAGGTTACTGTCAAGATTCTGATGAGGGCTATAATCTCCTGAAATCTTTGTTGTTGTTGTTGTTGTTGTTCTTTTTAGATATACATGACAATAGAGTATATTTTGACACATTATACATACATGGAATATATCTTATTCTAATTAGAATGAATTCTTGATTGAAACTAGAGGATCCACTTCCAAAGAGGTTCACTACCAAGCCTGGCAATTTGTGCTAGCTGATGGCACCAAGAGGCCTCAGTTCCTTGCCACATGGCCATTGTTTGCTTCTAGAGTGAGTGATCCCAGAGAAAACTTGGCCAAAACTGCAATATCTTTCATCACTTAACCTCAGATGTCACACACCATTATCTTCTGCAGTATCATACTGGTTATGCAGATCTGCTCTATTTGGTATGGGAGGGTATGACACAGGGGTATGAATTCTAGGAGGTGAAGATCAATTGGGGGACACACAGGAAGCTGGCTACTACATTAGCCTTGTAGAACTATTTGACTTTTTAAAATATGAGTATGTATACATTTAGTAAAAATGAAAATTTTAGTGCTGGGGTGTAGCTCAATTGCAGAGCACTTGCTTAGCATGCAAGAGGCCCTGGATTTGATTCCACACCATGACAAAAAATAAAAGAGAAAGAAAGAATTTTAAAGAGAGTTTTTGTTTAATGTGGCATATATACATAATGGAGTTTTATTCAGCTATAAAGAAGAATGAAATTGGGACCCAGGGTAAGGACTGCCTACGGGGACCCCTGCGGGAGACCTGGCCTAAGTGAGGCCCAGGACTGTCCCCAGTTCCACACTAGAGTTCCTGCCCACTGGTGGGAGCACAGGAGAGAGCCCAAGACCACCTTCAGGGACCACCATGGAAACCCAGCCTAGGGCAGACATGAGAGTGCCAGCCACCAGCCACAGGGGAACCCAGACCTAGGGTAAGGACTACCTACAGGGACTTGGTGGGAGACCTGACCTAAGTGAGGCCTAAGACCACCCCAAGCTCCGTGCCAGAGTTCCTGCCGACCAGTGGGAGAAAAGGAGAGGGCCCAAGACCACCTTCAGGGACCACCTAGGAAGATCAGCCAAGGCCACTCCCACTGCCACCTCCACTACCATGGCCATCATCTTTAGTGGCAGTAGTGTCCATCTGAGGACACCTGCTGGGGACTGGAAGTGAATTCCAAAGTGTGATACAGGTAATCTGTGGTGTTACTATAAGATTATAGGATAGAAAATGCAATGCTTCAGATCAGCATTGCAAGAAAGAATGATACCTAATCAACATGAAAAAACAAGGGAAGAAAGTGCCCAAAATAAACCTAGATACTACAATAATAGATTCCATTGACAGCACAGTTGATGAAATGTCAGAGAAAGAATTCAGAATGTAATTAAAATGATCTGCAAATTAAAGAATGACTTAAGCAAGCAAATATAGGCAAAAACTGATCATTCCAACAGAGAAATAGGAGAGCAAATAAAGGCAACCACTGATCACTCTAACAAAGAAATAAGAGAGCAAATACAGGTAGCAAAAGATTACTTTAAGAAAGAGCTAGAGATTGTGGGGAAAAAATCGGAAATTCTTGAAATGAAGGAAACAATAAACCAAATAAAAAACTCGATAGAAAGCATCACCAGAAGACTAGATCACGTGGAAGACAGAACCTTGGATAATGAAGACAAAATATACAATCTTGAAAATAAACTTGACCATACAGTGAAGATGGCAAGAAATCATGAACAGCACATGCAAGAATTATGGGATAGCATCAAAAGACCAAATTTAAGATTTATTGGGATAGAAGAAGGTACAGAATTTCAAACCAAAGGAATGCACAATCTCTTCAATGAAATAATATCAGAAAATTTCCCAAATATGAAAACTGAATTGGAAAATCAAATACAAGAGGCTTAGAGGACACCAAATGTACAAAACTACAACAGATCTACACCAAGGCACATTATAATGAAAATGCCCAGATTACAAAATCAGGATAGAATTTTAAAGGCCGCAAGAGAGAGGAATCAGATTATATATAGGGGGAGACCAATTCGTATCTCAGCAGATTTTTCAACGCAGACCCTAAAAGCCAGGAGATCATGGAACAACATATACCAAGCTCTGAAAGAAAATGGATGCCAACCAAAAATCTTATATCCAGCAAAATTGAGCTTCAGATTCAATGATGAAATAAAAACCTTTCATGATAAACAAAGTTAAAAGAATTTATAGCAAGAAAGCCTGCACTGCACATCTTTCTTAGCAAAATATTCCATGAGGAGGAAATGATAACCAACAATGAAAATATACAAAGAGAGGAACTACACTAAAAAAAAAAGAGGCCAACCAATTGAGAAACCAAGTCAAAGTAAAAAACAAAAATAAACCAAAATGACCAGAATTACAAATCATATTTCAATAATAACCCTGAATGTGCTGAATGTGAATGACCTAAACTCATCAATTAAAAGACATAGACTGGGCTAGGGTGGTGGCTCAGTGGTAGAGTGCTTGCCTAGCATGTGTGAGACACTGGGTTTGATCCTCAGCACCACATATAAATAAATAAAAAATAAAGGTCCATCAACAACTAAAATAATATTTAAAAAAAAAAAGACATAGACTGACAGACTGGATTAAAAAAAAAATCCAACAATATACTGTCTTCAAGAGACTCATCTCACAGGAAAAGACATCCACAGACTGAAAGTGAAAGGGTGGGGGAAAATGTATCATTCACATGGACCGCATAAACAAGCAGGAGTTTTCATCCTCACACCAGATAAAGTGGACATCAAACCAAAGTTAGTGAAAAATGATAAAGAAGGACACTTTATACTTCTTAAGGGAATCATACATCAACAAGACATAACAATTATAAAAATCTATGCCCCAAACAGTGGGGCATCTACATATATCAAACAAATCCTTCTCAAATAGACCACAACACAATAATACTTGGTGACTCTAACATAGCTCGCTCACCACTGGATAGATCTTCCAAACAAAAACTAAACAAAGAAACCATAGAATTCAATAAAACAATCAATAATTTAGACTTAACGGACATATATATAGTATTCTGCCCATCAATGAGTGAATACACTTTTTTCTCAGCAGCACATGGATCCTGCTCCAAAATAGATCATATGTTATGTCACAAAGCCAGTCTTAGCAAATACAAAAAAATAGAGATAGTACCCTGCATCCTATCTGACCACAATGGAATAAAATTAGAAATCAATGACAGATTAAAAAATAGAAGCTACTCCAACACCTGGAAACTAAATAATATGCTATTGAATGATGCATGGATAACAGAAGATATCAGGGAAGAGATAAAAAAAAATTCTTAGAGGTAAATGAAAACTCTGATACAACACATAAAAATCTCTGGGACACCATGAAGTCAGTGCGAAGAGGAAAGTTCATTGCATTCAGTTCATTCATCAAAAGAAGAAAAAGTCAACAAATAAATGACTTGACTCTACATCTCAAAGCCCTAGAAAAAGAAGAACAAACCAACACCAAAAGAAGTATAAGACAGGGGCTGGGATTGTGGCTTAGTGGTAGAGCACTTGCCTTGCATGCATGAGGCACTGGGTTTGATCCTCAGCACCACATAAAAATAAATAAGATAAAGATATTGTGTCCATTGATAAGTAAAAAAATTTTTTTAAAAAAAGTTGAAGATAAGAAATCATTAAAATCAGGACTGAAATCAACAAAATTAAAACAAAAGAAACAATTCAAAAAATTGACAAAACAAAAAGCTGGTTCTTTGAAAAAATAAACAAAATTGACAAATCCTTGGCCACCCTAACAAAAAGAAGGAGAGAGAAAACCCAAATTACTAAAATTCGTGAAGAAAAAGGAAATATCACGACAGACACTACTGAAATACAGAGGATAATTAGAAACTACTTTGAAAATTTATACTTTAGTAAAATAGAAAGCCCTGAAGACACCAACAAATGTCTAGAAGCATCTGACCTACCAAACTGAACCAGGAGGTCATATACCACTTAAACAGATTAATTTCAAGCAAGGAAATAGAAGAGGTCATCAAGAGCCTGCCAACCAAGAAAAGCCCAGGACCAGATGGATTCTCAGCCGAGTTCTACAAAACCTACAAAGAAGAATTAATATCAATACTCCTCAAACTATTTCATGAAATAGAAAAGGAGAGAACCCTTCCAAACTCATTCTATGAGGCAAGTAACACCCTGATACCAGACAGAGACACATCAAAGAAAGAAAATTTCAGACCAATATCCCTGATGAACATAGATGCAAAAATTCTCAATAAAATTTTGGCAAACCGCATATAAAAACATATTAAAAAAATAGTGCACCATGATCAAGTGGGGTTCATTCCAGGGATGCAAGGTTGGTTCAACATACGGAAATCAATTAACATAATCCATCACATCAATAGACTTAAAGATAAGAGTCATATGATTTTATCACTCAATGCAGAGAAAGCATTTGACAAAATACAATACCTTTTATGTTCAAAACACTAGAAAAACTAAGGATAGTAGGAACATACCTCAACTTTGTAAAAGCTATCTATGCTAAACCCAAGGCCAACAGCATCCTAAATGGAGAAAAATTGGAAGCATTCCCCCTAAAAACAGGAACAAGACAGGGATGCCCTCTTTTACCACTGCTATTCAACATAGTCCTTGAAACACTCGTCAGAGCAATTAGACAGATGAAAGAAATTAAAGGGATACAAATAGGAAAAAAAGAACTCAAACTATCATCATTTGCAGATGACATGATTCTATGCTTAGACCATCCAAAAAATTCTACCAGAAAACTTCTAGAATTAATAAATGAATTCAGCAAAGTAGCAGGACATAAAATCAACACCCATAAATCAATTGCATTTCTATACCTCAGCGATAAACCCTCTGAAAGAGAAATAAGGAAAACTATCCCATTTACAATAGCCTGAAAAAAAAATATAATACTTGGGAATCAATTTAACAAAAGAAGTGAGAGACCTCTACAATGAAAACTACAAGACACTAAAGAAAGAAATTGAAGAAGACCTTAGAAGATGGAAAAATCTCCTATGCTCTTGGGTAGGCAGAATCAATATTGTCAAAATACCCAAAGCGCTATATAGATTCAATGTGATTCCAATTAAAATCCCAATGTCATTCCATATAGAAATAGAAAAGGTAATCATGAAATTCACTTGGAAAAATAAGAGACCCAGAATAGCCAAAGCAATCCTTAGCAAGAAGAGTGAAGCAGGAGGCATCACAATACCAGACCTTAAACTATACTACAAAACTATAGTAACAAAAACAGCATGTACTGGCAAAATAGACATTAAGAACAATAGTACAGACTAGAAGACATGGAGACAAACCCATTTAAATACAGTTATGTTATACTAGACAAAGGAGCCAAACACATATGCTGGAGAAAAGATAGCCTCTTCAACAAATGGTGCTGGGAAAACTGGAAATCCATATGCAGCAAAATGAAACTAAACCCCTATCTCTCACCATGCACAAAATTCAACTCAAAGTGGATCAAGGACCTGGGAATTAGAAAGAGACCCTATGCCTAATAGAAGAAAAAATAGGCCTAAATCTTCATCATGTCAGATTACACCCTTACTTCTTAACAAGACTCCTGTAGCGAAGGAAGTAAAACCAAGAATCAATAAATGGGATGGATTCAAACTAAAAAACTTTTTCTTAGCAAAAGAAACAATCAATGAGGTGAACAGAGACCCTACATTCTGGGAACAAATTTTTGCCACATGCACATCTGATAGAACACTGATCTCCAGGATATATAAAGAATTCAAAAAGCTTAACACCAAAAAAACAAACAACCCAATCCATAAATGGGCTAAGGAGCTGAACAGGCACTTCCCAGAAAAAGATATACAATCGATCAACAGACATATGAAAAAATGTTCAACATCTCTAGCAATTAGAGAAATGCAAATCAAAACTAAGAGTTCATCTCAGGCCAGTCAGAATGGCAATTATCAAGAATACAAACAACTATAAGTGTGTTGGCGAGGTTGTGGAGGAAACGGCATGCTCATACATTGCTGGTGGGACTGCAAATTGGTACAACCAATCTGGATAGCACTATGCAGATGCCTTAGAAAACTTGGAATGGAACCACCATTTGACCCAGCTATCCCACTCCTTGGTCTATACCCAAAAGACTTAAAAACAGCATACTACAGTGACACAGCCACTTCAATCTTTAAAGCAGCTCAATTCACAATAGCTAAACTGTGGAACCAACCCGGATGTCCTTCGACAGATGAATGGATAAAGAAACTGTGATATATATACACAATGGAATGTTACTCAGCAATAAAAGAGAATAAAATTATGGCATTTGCAGGTAAATGGATAGAGTTGGAGAATATCACGCTAAGTGAAGTAAGCCAATCCCAAAAAAACAAATGCCAAATGTTTTCTCTGATAAGTGGATGCTGATCCATAATGGGGGAGAGGACACGGGAAAAATGGAGGAAATTTGGTCAAAGGGATGAGAAGGGGGAGGGGGCATGGGGAAAGTAATGATGGTGGAATGAGATGGACATCATAGCCCTAGCTTCATGTATGACTGCATATACGATGTAATTCTACATCACATACAACTAGAGAATTGAAAAATTGTGCTCTATCTGTGTACAATGAATCAAAATGCATTCCGCTATCATGTATACCTAAGTAGAATAAATAAATATATAAAATTTAAAGAAAAGAAAAATGAAATTATGTCATTTGCAGGAAAATGGATGAAACTTGAGAACATTATGTTAAGTGAAAAGCCAAACTCAGAAAGTCAAGAGTTGTATATTTTCTCTCATATGTGGAAGCTGGAGAGAAAAAAGGAAAAGAAAGGGGGCAGGGGGAGAACTCATGAAAATCAGAGGATGATCAGTACAGTAAAAGAAAAAGGGAGGAGGGGAGATGGAAGCGGAGTCCTGGGAAATGATATTAACCAAATTATATTGCATGCATGTACAAATATATAACAATGAATCCCATCATTATGTGCAACTATAATGCACCAATAAAAATATGGAGGGCTGGGGCTGTAGCTCAGTGGTAGAGTGCTTGCCTAGGATGTGTGGGGCACTAGGTTCAATCCTCAGCATCACATATAAATAATAAATGAATAAAATAAAGATCCATTAACAACTAAAAAAATATTTTAAAAAAATATGGGAAAAAGTTTTTGCTAATAGTTGATGCTTATTTAAATTATTAACATTTTTACCAATTTCTGTGCCTAACACTGTGTTTTGTATTTTTTTTTTTCTGTGTTCATTTTTCTTCTTGAAGTACATCCTATAATAATTCCTTCAATGAGGGTCTCTATAGGCATGCTTTTTATAAGATACCCCTTTGTATCTTATATTTTGACTGTTAGCTGGTTATAAAGTTTAGTTGGCACTTTGAAGATACTATTCTATCATCCCTAGTCTCAGTCTTTACTGAAGCCAGCAGCTACTTTTTAAGTAATTTGTGGGTTTTTTATTTCTGTTGTAAAGTCCTCCTGGTGCTTGGTGTTCTGCAATTTCCCTGAGGAAATTTCTCAGCTATATCCCTTCATTCCCTTCCTCAAAAACTCTTATTGGACATCCATTGTCCTTACTACAACCTGTCATTCATATCTCATAACTGCTGTTATATATTTGTGTTTCTGCCTCTGCAGAAATATCATATTACAGTTAAGTTATATTTTCTAACAGTTATATCTTCCACAGTAAGTTGTTTTCTAACTTATTCTTTGTTTCTATTCTACAGTATATTCTATCTACTGTTGTTATTTTTGTTATTATTTTTAGTTGCCAAGCTTTTATTTCCAAAAGCTCTATTGATTCTTTTCATACCTATTTGTTCTCCTTTCATTTCTATCTGCCTTCATTCATTTTTTACTAATTTCCAATGAATGTGAAGTCTTCATTTGCCTTTTTGAGTATCTTAAACATTATTTTTATTCCTATGAGACATCCACAAAATTAATTAAATCTGTAGTGAATTCATATTCCAAATGTTGATTTTTTTTTTACTTTTTTTTTTACCATTAAGTATTTTTCATTTATTTTGGTTTACAACTTCACAATGAGTTGGGGGATTTTTAAACTTTGTTTTTACATCTATTGTTCACTCTATTCAAATGTCCTGAGCTGAGATCCCAGGCCCAATAGGGAATCAGCCCTGTCATAGCATTTCAGGGCTCCCCGTCTGTTGCGGCATGAAGATATCATAGATCCAGGCACGTAGCCAGAGGGTGGCCTGGCTTAGCTTGTAGTTAAGAGAGCATCTTCATCTTGCTGTATCTCCAGCCCCAGGCTGTCTGTGGACAGGTGACTTCCTCCCCTTACCATCCCCACCACCACAACCACCTCCTTGCATAAGCAGAAGGAGCCTTACCCCACCCCGGCTTCAAGAGGCCTGGCTCTTGTCCCCTGTCTTGCCTGGAGCACATTAGCTCCAGTTACCAAGAGCTATGCTGCTGGCAGCTACTGCTGTTCTAGATTCCAAGCCAGCAGGCCTGAGCCCCGCTCACCACTTTACATTTCTGGGCTGCTTCTAGTACCAGAGATATCCCTTTTGGTCTGGGCCCTGCTATGTTCTTTTGTTTATCATTTTTTCTATTTTGTTTATTTTGCTATGTGTTTAGAGCAGAGAAGGGAGGCCACAGCATGAACTCACTATGCCAACTTGACTGAAAGTCAAGGACTGAACTGTATGGCTATCATACCAGTAGGCAAGTCCCATGTTTCTTTTATTAATTATAAAAGAGATCCTTTTAGGGGCTGGGGCTGTAGCTCAGTGGCAGAGTGCTTGCCTAGCACGCATGAGGCACTGGGTTCGGTTCTCAGCACCACATATAAATAATAAATGAATAAAATAAAGATCCATCAACAACTAAAAAAATATTTTAAAAAAAAAAGAGATCCTTTTATAAAACTTCAGTAGGCTTTAGCACATGAATACTATATGAGGGCAGGTGGCTCCTGATAAAACATGCTTCCTCTCAGGATAATGGAGATAGAGTTTGTATCTCCCCAAGTGTGTGTGTATGTGTGTGTTTGTATGTGTGTGTGTTGTGTGTGTCTGTCTCTCTCTCTCAGACACACACACACACAGTGAATTTCTCTTTGAAAAGAGAAGCCACAGGATGCAGGAGGCCTCAAGAGTTACCACTCTCTCTCCTCAGAGCAGAGCTGAGCCTGAGGGGTGGCTCTGGGACTGGGGGTGCCATTAAAGGGGACTGGGAAGGTGATCTTCCTCTGAGACGGTTCCCAGGGGAGCACCTCCCCCTGGTGGCCACAAGAGGAAGCTGCAGGAAACGGCCCACAATGAGTTAAGGTTTTGCACACTCGCACACATGCGTGCACGCACACACACACATATGCACACGCACACACACATATACACTCCAGTACATCAGGGACTTGTGGAAATGGCAAAGGCTGCCTGAAGGTCCTACTTACAAGGAGCTTAGGGTGAAATTCTCTCTCCTGCCTTTCCTGCTATGCCAGAAGAGTCTTCACTATGAGGGCCTGTTATGTGAAGGCAGATAGTCCTGCATGGCCCTTCTAAGCTTAAGAAAATTGACTGTAGAAGCCATTTGGTAGAGAGTTTTTTAATGGATTCCTTAGCTGAAATGTCCAAACTCCCCTTGAGGTCACACAGAAAACTGTGGGAAGGAAGTCTGGGGAACAGAACTCAGGTTTGGAGGTGATAGATTTGCGTCTGAATTCACCCTCTGTCAGTTATTACCTGTGTATCTCTGGACAAGTTATTTAGCCTCTCTGTGTCTCTGGTCTTCATCTATAAAATAAGGATAATAAGTGTATATACCTTAATAGGCTCCTATGAGATTAGAACCAGATAGAGACAGAAAAGCACATAGCTCCTCTGTATCGCCTGTTTAGGATGTTTGGGGCTCTTATCGCCCCTTCTTAGCCACTTCTTAGAATCTGGAGGCTTCCACCAGCTGTCCTTTGGCTATGGGCAGCAGAGATGGGAGAGGTTTTTGGGGAAGAGCCAGGTCCAGATGAAGTGCACGCTGCAAGGGCCCCACATGGGAGCCAAAGTCCTCAGGCCTTAAAGTCCCTGAGAATCACAAACTCGCAAACATACCCTCTGACTGCTGGCACCTGGGCTTCTCTGTTTAACTCATTCCCACCCATGCCCCATATTCTAGAAAACATAGACAAATTTCTGGAGTCCATACCAGAGGCACAACCCAAGCAAGGCTTAACTGTACTTTCAGCTGGCCTGTCAGTCATACTAAAGTTATTAGGCACCTGCTCTGTGTTTCTCCTTGGGGAGAAAGGACACATCTCTGCTCTCAGGGCATTCACAGCACAATGGGGAGACTGACTTCAGACCCTCGGGACATGAATCCATCACTGCTCCCGTGAGTCTGTGCAGACTTCAATGGAGCACAGATCAGGGTCTGCCAGGGAGAGTCAGGCCCTGCTTCCCAGGAGAGGGGCTGCTGGCTGGGCCACTGAATGAAATTTCATCAGTTCATTCAATATACTTTCCTTCTTCACCCACCACCTTCTCCCTAGCTTCCGCTCTCTGCACTTGGGACTCCCTGATAAGAAAGGGAAGCCATCCCTGCCGTCCAGGTCTTGGTGGGCACTCACGGTGAGGCTGAGGTGCTCTCCTGTTGAACATAAACAACTTCACAGGACATCAATCTCAGACAAGACCCCTCTGTGGCTGTGCTGGGTCTAGACAAAAATATGCTTAAACTCTCTGTGTCCTTTGTGACACCCCTTTACTGAGACACCCCCAGTACCTCAAGCTGCGCGTTCCGCTTCACTGCAACAAGTAATAAACCCAATGTGCTCTGCTACAGGTGGGTCCCTGATGGTCTCTGGAGGCAGGGCATTGATGATGGTCTAGAAGTAAGAATCTGAATGAAATGGGAAGCAAGACATGTGGAGATGTGAGAAAGAACATTTCAGGCAGACGGGACAGGGATGCAAAGGCTCCAGAGAAGGAATGCCACTGGCATGTTTGAAAAACAGTAAGCCGGGCAACCTAGCTGCAGCAAAAACAGAGGAACTGATATTCCAAACAGAGGGAACAGACTGTGAAAACCTCATGGAAAAGAGGCCATTGCTGGAAAGTCTGAGTCGTGCTGTATGGTTGAAATAGAAAGCCAGTGTGATTCGTTCTGGGAAGCAGAAAGAATATACAGCAAGCACACAAGAATAAGAACCTCTGCCTTTGCTCAGAGGTTCTGAGCAAACTCACTGTGGGTCCTCGGGCTCTGTTGGAGCCACCTCTGAGGGCATTTTTCTTTGATGTGGCAACAGAGGAAGATCAATACATCCTCTTTTTGAGTAAGGTCTCCTGGAAGGAATTCCATTTGCCTATGACAATTCCTTCATGTTATCATTAAAAAAGAAAAGAGAAGAGATGCCAAGCCCTTTTGGATGATTCTGCCAGCCCGCTTTATAGGTGTACATGTCCCTAATCCATCTAGGGGAAAGCCTGTCCCTGTAGATGAGGTCCAGGACGAGGACGAGCATTTCTTTGTGTGGTCCAAGGTGATTTAGAGAGGGTGAATAAATTCATCACCAGCTGCAATTCATGCCCCGGAAAGAATACAAAAAAAGAATCTGCCTTCTAGTTGCTGGCAACATAAACTGGAAATTCCCTGCAGCAGCTCAACCTGTAGGCTGCAGGTGTGAACACCATACACACACACACACACACACACACACACACACGAGCCCCCCACCATCATTGAGCCCCAGTTCCAACCCCAGTCATGTCAGGCTCCTGCTACCAAGCAATTCAAGTTTCCCAGGGAGGAAAAGCTAAAAGAAATACAGGCTACAGCTAAGTATTTTCTTAGAATTGGAATTTAATAGAAAACAAAAGTAAACTTTTGACTCTCTCTATAGATGTTCTGAAATTTCTGGCCCATTAAAATTAATAAAATCGGGCTGGGGTTGTGGCTCAGTGGTAGTGCACTAGCATGAGCATGTATGAGGCACTGGGTTCGAGTCTTAGCACCGCATATAAATAAATGAATAAAGGTCCATCAACAACTAAAAAAATATTTTTTTAAAAATTAATAAAATCAAGTAGTCTTGTGTATGAGAGGAATAAACCTTGATTTGGAGAAGAACCTAAAAATGTCATACACAAGATTTCTATCTTGCACTCGGATGACAGTAGGAGTCACAGAAATATTTTGCACAGGATGGGGACATGGACAGGTTTAAATGCTAGAAAGATCACTCTGGTAGCTAACAAAGGTGGACTGGGAACAAGGCATTCAAGTCTGCTCCTCCTGAAGTTTTTTTTGTTTTGTTTTGTTTTAGTTGTAGATGTACACAATACCTTTGTTTTATTATTATGTATTTTTATGTGGTGCTGAGGATTGAACCCAGTGTCTTACATGTGCCAGGCAAGAGCACTACCACTGAGCCACAACCCCAGCCCCTGTTTTTTTTTTTTAAGATAAATCCATAAGGGGCTAGGGTTGTGGCTCAGTGGTAGAGTACTCAGCTAGCACAGGTAAAGATAAAATAAAATAAAGATATTCTGTCCACTTACAACTAAAAAATAAATAGTTTTAAAAATTCCATAAGGTAAAAAGACAGAGGAGGCACCAATAATAACATTTTGGAAACTGGAAGGCAGCTAGACAAATGGCAACCAGAGTAGCAGAACCAAGAAAGCCCAGTCCCAAACCAAAGGGAGAGTGAGGAACAAATTCTATTTATACCCCAGAACAGACAAATGGTTCAGGAATGCTGGCACCAGGTACCTTGGAAAGTGGGGAGGAAGAGTCTGGTGAAGACAGAGACAAAAATAGGATTACGGATTGATTTCTCTTCCCTGTCCATTCGTTCCCTCATTCTCACAGAGCCTGGAGATGTTTTTCTTCTAAAAGGATAAAATTAAGGGTCTCTGAACTAGCACACCAGGCCAATTAAGGGCACCATTCTGAAAATGAGATCAAACAAGAAGTTATAAGTTGAATACAAAGATATGCCCTATCCCCAGCCTCTTCACCTGTTTTCTCCTCAACACTGGCAGCCAGGTTAGACTTTTTTTTTTTTTTTTTTTTGGTACCACGGATTGAACTCAGTGGTACTCTACCACTAAGCCACATCCCCAACCCTATTTTGTGTTTTATGTAGAGACGGGATCTCACTGAGTTGCTTAGCGCCTCACTGTTGCTGAGGCTGGCTTTGAACTCACAATTCTCCTGTCTCAGCCTCCCAAAATGCTGGGATTACAGGCGTGCGCCACTGCGCCTGGCTAGTTCTTAACACCTATCCAGGACACAAGAAGAGCCATCTGTGGGACTCTGACCAGCCCAAGGAGAAAGTCTTGCTGATTCTGAAGTCTACACTCCCCATGAAGCCGCCTGGCCTAGATCAGCCAGCGACAAAGCTTGCAACAAAGCACACCTCCAATATACGCACACATAATGTGCACACACTGAAAAGTGGTTACCTCTAAGAAGCAGAAAATGGGGGGAAAGGAATATGGCAAGGAAGGTGGGCATAAGCTTTTGTTTGGGGCCAAAAGTCTTCTTGAGTTATTTGACTCTTTAAACTTGATACATGTAAAGGCATCATAAAAATAAATGCCAAGCTGGGCGTAGTAGGGCACACCTGTAATCCCAGTGGCTCCGGAGGCTGAGGCAGGAGAATCACAAGTTCAAAGCCAGCCTTAGCAACTTAGCGAGGCACTTAACAACTCAGTGAGACTCTGTCTCTGAATAAAATATAAGAAAGGGCTGGGGATGTGGTTCGGTGGTTAAGCACCCCTGGGTTCAATACTCAGTACAAAAAACAAAAAAATAGCTGATTTAGAGAAAACTAGAGGAGCAGGGGAGAGAGAGAAAATGGGGAGGAAACGATTCCAATGTCCAGGAGAGAAATGAGACTCCACCTGAGGCAGGGGCAGTGGGCTTAAGAGGAAAGTTGGAATAGCTCTGTGATGGTTAACTGTTATCTGTCAAGTTGATTGGGCTAAGGGATGCCCAGATGGCTTATAAAACATTATTTCTAAGTGTGTCTGTGAGGGTGTTTCCAGAAGATATTAGTGGTTGAATCAGTAGACTAAGTAAAAAAGATCCACCCTCACCAATGTAAGTGGACATCATCTAATCCCTTGAGAGCCCAAAAAGATCAAAAAGGTGGAAGAAAAGCAAATTCTCTCTCTTGAGCTAGGTTAACTCTTGCCCTCATACATTGGAACTCCTGGTTCTCAGACCTTTGAACTTAGACATAGTTACACTATTGGCTTTCCTGGGTTTCCAGCTTACAGATAGCAGATGGTAGGACTTCTTGGTCTCCATAATCATGTGAGACAATTCTCATAATAAGCCAATTCCCATAATGCCAGATAATATGTATGTATTCATGTACATATGTATGTATGTATGTATGTATGTTTCTCTGGAGAACCCTGACTCATACAAGCTGGCTGAAATGGTGACTAATTGACTGGGGGACAAGGAGGAGGAGTAAGAAAAGCCTAGGACATGCCCTGGTTTATGGATGACATCTGCTTGCCTCTTCCCATCAATCTTCTCTTTCACCTGATTTGTGACTTTTTCCTCCCCAATTACAAGTTTCTTATGCCATCACACATGCCTTTTCCTCCAGGAGTACCTGGTGCAGGGGGTCAAGTAGCTGCACACAGGGTGCAGAGCCTTGGGTCCCAAGTGAAGGCAGTGACCATTCCCTCTACACCAGGACAGATAAGGCTCCTCACAAAGGTGAGGGGTAGGAGCTGTGGTCTCTCAAGCACTACCCAAGGCAAGATCACCCCTAGGTATGCAGGCCCCGGGCCAATATATTTTGTATTATGCCTGTCAATGTAAACAATGTCATTTTATATTACTAAAAGTTATGGGTCCACATGAGCTACACTGATTGATTAAAGAGATACTTACATATTTGTTTATTGCCTAGTCAAGTGTAACTGAAGATTTTCCATGATATACAGGCCTGTCCAGCCCAGGACCCATCTCTTCATGATATTATGGTAAGTTGGTTGTTCTTAGCTAACTTCATAAGTCTCTGATAGCAATTCTCACAGTGGCTCTTTGAAACCTGTTTATATTGAAACAATATAAACAACCTTCTTGGCCCTGCAATTTTCTGATACTATTTATTTCATGCTGGTAATACCATTACTCATGACACTGCATTATCCATAGCACAGTCATGAGTACTGGTTTCCAGTGACTTTCCCCAAGGTTGGGACAGTCCTTTCTTGATAATGATCACACATGCAACCCAGAGTAAGGAAACAAATATGAGTCATTATTTGTTTTTAGATTATGTTAAGCTTATCATTGAGAATGTCACAGCATAAACATAGAGCAGCACATCACTCTAGAACTCGTTAGGCATAGTCACTGATCCCTAGAATGTGATCTCTTTCCCTGCTGACCATACCCCAGTCTTCTACATAACACCGGCAGGAAGGTTTGGTCAGGGGGCCCAGGGACAATAAGAAAAACAGTCTCATTTGTGCTCACCGTACCTGTCAAGGCAAGTGAGAACATTCATGGTGGACATCCTTTGGTATTGTAGGGCTGGTACTGAGAGGTCTGAGAAGAAACAGACGGACCGCCTCCATAGGACTGCCTGACCGCTGGTTATGGAGACCACAGAGAGGTCTGACTGACTGCATCAGTGCCACTGGCAGGATGGGAAGCCCTCAGAGCACATTTGCTGCCACCCCACTGCTCTTAGAAGCTGTAGACCTAAGGCAACACCATGTTGGAACACCAATGGGTGAGAACTGACATGTGGCCATTCACACAGTCAAGCCTAGGAGTTGGTCGTAGACCAAGGCCCAGAGCCTTGAGCTTGTCCTTTGTCTGACTAACCAGAGCAACCCAAACTCATGTGATCCCACAGAAGAAATAAAGTGCTCCACAGTGACAGCAATCCACTCACCAGGCTGCCCTCCTAGAGGTGGCACCCACGCACAGACTCCAGGACCACACCGCAGGCCTGACTTCCAGAGCTCCTAGGGAAAGCTGGTTTACCCCACACCTGGAGCAGAGGGTCAGAGAACACAACAAAGCAGCACAGTAGGGACTTTTTTCTGTGTCAGTTCAATCATGACTCAGAGGTCTGCCTGGAGGGCAGCTCTGGCTGGTGTCGATCATTAAAGAAATTTTTGAGAAATGGGCTTCTGGAGACCATGACCCCCATTCACCCAGTTCAGGCTAGTACTGCCAGCCCAACCCACCACTGACAGCCAAGGTGGGTTTAGACCATTCGAAGAAAGACACTCCAAAACACTGGGCTCTCTGGGGCCTGGTCTGGGGCAGAAACCTGCTTGCAGACATCTAAAGGTGGTACTAGCAAAAGGAGACAGTTTACCCCCAAGCCATCCTTTCTACCTTGAGCTTTAGGGTCCCTTCTGGTGCAGATATGCATGACATTCAAGACCCGCCCCAGGCTGCCCAGTTCTACCTGTCCAGCCTTATCTTCCCACCCCAAATTTCTCCTTCAACCTTACTGAATCCACACTCGCCTCCTGCTATTTCCCACCCTAGGGCCCTGGGTCCTTGGCTCCACTTGCAATGTCTAAAATTTAGGGATACTCCACAAATCAGCTCAGAAGCCACTTCCTCTATGAGGTCTGCCCTTATTTTCCCTGCTAGGTATATGCCCCCCTCCCTGGTCTCCACATATCCTCACACTCAGCTCAACGTCCCTAGGATTCTATGTACAAGTCAGGTCTCTCTTACTAGATAATAAGAACCCAAAATGCAAGGTCCATACTGGGCAGGGCTGCGACTAAAGTGAAGTGTGGGGTGTGGGGTGAGGGGAAATCCAGGAACGGATTTAGACTCCAGGGATTGGGACTCAAACACAGCCAGGGACTGAGTATCTACAAACTGTCAGGCTGTGGGCCCACATTCTGTACTTGGAAAAGCAGCAAAGATCTGAGTCCAGAAGAGGGAACTCTAGTACATGAAGCAAAAGAAGTGACATTGGTCGGGGCTTGTTCAGAAACAAGTGATGGAAACTCAGATTAAATCAGTTTGAGCCAAAAGGGACCATTTGGACTCACCAACTGCTAAGAGTGGTACTGCCTCACTCCCAGCTGTCCTTTGGCAACAGAGCTTTGTCCCTCTCTCCACTTCTTGATTCTACTTGGATTTAGTTCTTTCCCCATAATAAGTATAAAGACCTTTAGAAACGGCAGGCTTCATCTCCTCCAGCTTAATATTAACCCCAGGGAAATGAAAACTGCCCTCAAGTCCATGGATCTGTCACAGGAAAGTCTCTGGCTGAAACTGCTTGGACCAGACTTCAGCCTTGAGTTAATAAGTGAGTCAAAGGATGCTGTATGTTGTATGTCTGTGCATGTCTGGTAATGGTGGGAACGAAAACTCTATGATTGACAGTCCCCAGTACCACATGGGCTAAGAGAGGAGTCCCCAGGTTCTAGAAGAAGCAGATGGAGCTGGGAAAGTTTGACGAGCAGTCCACAGGTAACCTCTGCCTCAGTCCTGTTCAAAGCAGAGACAGCAAGGGCAGTTCTAGACAGCTTCCTCCCTCCTGGCTGCAGCCTCATGTTCAATGAATCCCTTCTGTGCTCCAAATAAATTTTACTTTTTAGCTAATTTTACTGGAGATGATATGTTATTTGTGACCAAAAGAGTAAGACGACCACAATTATGTGCAGCCATAACAGCACAGTTACAACAAGACCATAATCGCAGTTATTTCTGGGTGTTAAGATTTAGGTGATTTTAGTTACCTTTTATTACATGCTTTTAAATTTTTCTCCCAGATTATATTTATTTTACTTTTATTTATGCACATACTAAATATTTGATAGAGCAAAAATTGTGAAGAAAAAACTCATTTTTCAGCAAGAATCCAGTACTCAGAGATCATAATTATTAACATTTTAACTTCTTACCTTAAACACACAAATAAATATAAACACACACATGTATATACACAGTGTGGCCTTTGGAATTGAGTGACACCACCTTGTAAGACCCTTACACCAATTAAGTTGTCATAGAATGTTTGGAAACATTAAAAGATGTGTTTTGGGGGCTGGGGTTGTGGCTCAGTGGCAGAGTGCTTGCCTAGCATGTGTAAGGCACTGGGTTCGATTCTCAGCACCACATATAAATAAAAAAATAAATAAAGATCTATCAACAACTATAAAAAATATTTAAAAAAAAAAGATGTGTTTTGTACTCATGGGGAAAAAAAAAGCTTGAACCCTAATCTTATGAGAGATTCATAGGGACAGACATTAACAACACATTATTGGGTGGGTATGGTGATGAAGAGATGCAGTGGAGGTTCATAACAAGCCCCGACTGGAGCCCTAAGAAAGAAATCATTGTGAGTGGGGCTGGGGTTGTGGCTCAGTGGTAGAGAGCCTGCCTAGCATATGTGAGGCACTGGGTTCGATCCTCAGCACCACGTAAAAATAAATAAAATAAAATAAAGGCATTGTGTCCATCTACAACTAAAAATTTATTTAAAAAAAAGAAAGAAAAGAAAAGAAATCACTGTGAGTGAGGAAACAGGCCTAACTTAGAGCCATGGTGTAAAGGTCAGGGCCAGCGGAGAAATCAAGGTGTCCCATGAGGATGCTCTTGAAAACTCCAAATTTATCTCCTTCCTGGAATGCAAAGCTCTGAGGTTAAAGGGGCAGGAGTAGCAGGATAGCGTATACCTATTTGTCTATACAACTTCAGAAAATTACTTTTCTGCTATGCTTCTTGTTTTTCTCATTTGCAAAAATAGGAAAGGGATGTTAATGCTAACAATCTCCTGTGGTTGTTTTGAGGCCCACAGGTATGCTAGGCTCTTATCATAGTGCTGGGTTCATGACAAATATTGAATAAATGGGCATGACGGTGATGACAAAGAAGAAGGAGTCATGCCTCACCCTGAAGGCCGCAGAGGAAAACTCTGCTGGTAGGGTGGGAAGAACCACCATTAAGAACTCAAGCAACTCTGCTATGGAACGCTTTCGTAACATTTCTCCCTAAGAAAGCTAAACCTAGGATTGTGGGCTCCAGAAATCAGGAAATAGGTGATAAGGAGCTCTAGGTATGGACAAAAGAGCCTATGGATGAGGACAGGACATCATTTCTGCATGAACAGCCAGCACCCAGTGTCTGGCTGACAGATGTTTGGCCACGGGAAGTAACCAAAGACTGATGGTCAGAGGCGACCTGCAAATAGCAGGGAGAGAGACTCATGGAAGGGAGTTGAGGATCTCTAAATTAGAGATGAGAACCCCCTTTCCTATCTCCATCCTCATCCTTGGCCCCAGGACCCCTAGAGACACGCAGTAAGAGAAAGGCTTTGGCTTACCTTCGGCAGTTGATAGTAAGGAATCCAGCACACTCCGAGGACAAACAAGTAACCTTAACCTAACTGCACAGTGAGTAGTGGGTAGGGTCTTCTGTGAGAGATTTCTGAGACTCTGCTATCACCACAGAATGATCTTTCTTTTCACGGACACAAAAAACAGATTATGATCATGGCTCTTAAGCAAGGTACACTTAGCAAGGTCATTGCCCCTTCCCAGGCTGACTGCTCTGGGTGCTATACATCACATCTCCTGACCATACCCCTAAGACCTGCTTTTGTCCTCTTCCCTCACCTGTATCAGAATCTCCCAGGGAAATTCTTAAAACTGCTAGTGTCACGGGGCTGGGATTGTGGCTCAGTGGTAAAGCGCTTGCCTTGCATGCGTGAGGCACTGGGTTCGATCCTCAGCACCACATAAAAATAAATAAATAAAGATATTGTATCCATCCACAACTAAAAAATTTGGGGGAAAAAAAAACTGTTAGTGTCAGGACCCCATCCCAAGCAATTGTGATTTAGGAGCACGATGTAAGTATCTTATAAATCTCTAAGGTAGAACTGCTCCTCTGCATAATCTGCGCCTTGAGAATCTCTCAAAGGCCCACCATGAAACAGCTATGACTTATATAGAATGCCATAAATTGGATGAGGCCCCGTGGATCTTTCCTCAAGGGGGCCTGAATTCTGGGTCTGTGGACCTTGAATGGGCTGACCCCTCCCTTAAAGCTGAAATGTTCCCTCAAACCCACATTCTGCAAGTCAGACCTGCCCTGCACCATTACTCAGCCTTACTAATAGTGTCTGTGCACACCTTACCTAATATCTGTAAGCCTGTTTCCTCTTCTATAAAGTAAGCACGATAGTACCTACCCCAGGACATTATGGATGACATTAAGAATGCATGTCACAGGGGCTGGGATTGTAGCTCAGTGGTAGAGCACTTGCCTCACATGCGTGAGGCCCTGGGTTCGATCCTCAGCACCACATATAAAGCAATAAAATAAAGACATTGTATCCATCAACAACTAAAAAAATATTTAATAAAAAAAAAGAATGCATGTCACAGCCATGTATGTACAATATGCAAACTACATTCTACCGTCATGTGTAACTAAAAGGAACAAATAAAAAATTTTAAAAAGAAATTATTTTGAAAAATGCATGTCACAGATAAGAGAGGCTTTAGCTCACCTACCTGGGTGGTTCATTCTCAGAAACTTCTCATAAATTGATGTTTACATATAGAAGTACATTTGGTACCTCCTTTTATGATGCAATGGGAAATAAAGAGCACCTCTATGGAATATTCCTGTCAAAAAATTGAACCAGAATCCAATCAAGACTCTATATTTACCTTTCAGATTACAGAAAATATGGGGGATGGAGGGACAAATTAAATGGCACTATAAGCAGGCACCAAATAAAACTAGACTATGGATCACTCTCTAGAGACAAATAATCCAGATTCTCCAATAGGTTAACAGCATGAAGTAAAGAGATGGGGGCACCGCTGGGAGCGGTGGCGCAAGCCTGTAATCCCAGCATTTAGGGAGGCTGAGACAGGAGAATCGTTAGTTCAAAGCCACCCTCAGCAATGGCGAGGTGCTAAGCAACTCAGTGAGACCCTGTCTCTACATAAAACACAAAATAGGGCTGGGGATGTGGCTCAGTGGTTGAGTACCCCTGAGCTCAATCTCCAGTACCAAAAAAAAAAAAAAAAGAGATGGAGGGACCATAACAGAATGAAACAATTTAAGAAACAAGAACAAAAGATGCAGTTCTACAGCCAAGTCACTTAGAGAGGGATTCCAAAGCTAAGCATAGAATCACTATATGATCCAACAATTTCCTTTCTAGAAATATACCCAAAGAATTGAAAGCAGGGACTCAAACACTTGTACACCAACGTTCAGAGCAGCATTATCCATAATATCCAAAAGGGGAAAACAACCCAAGTGTCTATCAATAGATAAATGGACAAAATATGGCATATTCATTGAATGGAATACTCTTCAGCCTTAAAAAGTAATGGAATTCTGATGCACACACTACTACATGGAAGATACTTGAAAACATGATGCTAAGTGAAATAAGCCCAACACAAAAGACAAATATTGTATGATTCTACTTATATAAAGTGACTAGAGTCTAAAAGAAGTAAATTTATAGAGACAGCAAGTAGAATAGAGGTTACCAGGGATTTAGGATTGGAGTGGGATGGAGAGTTATCATCTTTTTTATTTCTTTAATATCTGAGGATCAAACCCAGGGCCTAGAGGATGCTAGGAAAATGTTCCACCCTGAGCCATACACCACCCCCCGGAAGTTATTGTTCATCCCAAACAAATGATGAAAAAGTTCTGAAATTGGATGGTTCTGATAAATACAACATTGTAAATATACTTAATACCACTGAATTATAGACCTACATATGGTTAAAAAAATACATTTTAAAATTTTTATTTTATTGATTTGTTCGCTTGCTTTTGGTACTGGGGAGTGAATCCAGAGAGGCTTAACCACTGAACCACATCTCCAGCTCTTTTTATTTTTTGCTTTGAGACAGGGTCTCACTAAGTTGCTGAGTGCTTAACTTGCAATCCTCCTGCCTCAGCCTCCCAAGTTGCTAGGATTATAGGCATGCACCACCAAGCCCTGAAGTCCATTTTAATTTTCTGCATATATTTTTTCTTTTTTTTCTTTATTAATTTATTTAGATGCATTTCAAGTCATAGTATATATAGAGAGTTCAATTTTTCCATCTCTCTAGTTGCAAACCAGATAGAGTCACACTATTTGTGTTTTCATACATGGACCTAGGGTAGTAAAGTCCATCTCAATCAACCATTTTTGATACTCCCGTTCCCCCTCCCCTCCTCCCACCTCCCCTTACCCCATTCAAAGTTCCTCCATTTCTCCCATGTTCCCCACCCCCACTCCCCTTATGTATCAGCATCCACTAATCAGAGAGAACATTCGGCATTTGGTTTTTTGGGACTGGCTTACTTCACTTAGCGTGATATTCTCCAACTCTATCCATTTACCTGCAAATGCCATAATTTTATTCTCTTTTATTGCTGATTAATATTCCATGTGTATATATACCACAGTTTCTTTATCCATTCAACTATTGAAGGGCATCTAGGTTGCTTCCACAGTTTAGCAATTGTGAATTGTGCTGCTATGAACATTGAAGTGGCTGCATTACTGTAGTGTGCTGTTTTTAAGTCTTTAGGATATAGGCCGAAGGAGCGGGATAGCTGGATCAAATGGTGGGTCCATTCCTAGTTTTTTAAGGAATCTCCATACTGCTTTCCAGATAGGTTGCCCCAGTTTGCAGTCCCACCAGCCATGTTTGAGTGTGCCTTTTTTACCACATCCTCGCCAGCACTTATTGTTCTGCATATATATTTTATCACAAAAAAGGAGTTCCATTTTTTATTTATCTCTTGAAAGGTATTAAGAAAAACCCTTCAACACAGTCCACAGAAATGTTAGAATCTCTTTGCTCTCATATCAACTCCTCTCTCAGCCCACATAGACTTCTGCACACTGCTCCAAGACCCCACCACCTCTAGCACTAGAACCTCCACCCTGCACCTGCCTCTCTGGTCATTTGGTTAGGTAGATTCACTTAGCCTCATCCCCAGCAAGAAAATGCTTCCTCTCTGAGGTTGGAAGGGAGGTTGAGGACTAGACTGGCTACAGAGAATTCTCTTTGACAGGCTACCAAAGGTAGAAAGGCTGTGGTCATACCCACGGTGGTAGTTTTTATCCCATCACATCATGGAAGTCTGAGTACTTCATTCCCTCCACACCAGAATAACCTCACCGTTTCATAGGCATGAAGAACACTTCACGCCTCCCTAATGATCCTCACACCCATTATCAGACCCAATTATAGTGATGTTACTGAGTGCCACCTATATGCCAAGCATATTATAGACATTTCTACTGTTCTTACAGCAATCATGCAGGCAACCATTATCATCACCATTTTGTAGGAAACTGAGGTTCAGATTGGGCAAAAGACTGGCCTCAAATCACGAAGCCAACAAGTTTTGGTCCTTGGATTCAACCCACTCTACTCAACAGCTGCCAGTTCAAAACTTGCCATGTTTCTGGGAAGTAAGTAAAGTAAGTAAACTGAGGTGACACCTGGCAGCCATGTGACCAAAAGGGTCACTAGCAAAGTAAGATTTTCTTTTTCTTCAGGAGGTTCCCCTGCTCAATGCTTCCCTTCTCCTCACAATCCAGAGACAATCACTGACCTACATCCCCAGCCCTTTTTATTTTTTTCATTTTGAGACAAGGTCTTGTTAAAATGCCAAGGCTGGCCTCGAACTTGTGATCCTCCTGCCTAGTCCTCCTGGGTCGCTGGGATTACAAACAAGCCCCAGCACTCCTGACCTCAGCTGTGTCTTCCGGGCTACCAATATGAAGACACACATTGCAAAATATTAAGGTAACCACAGCTATGTGGGGAGAGAGCGCATCCAGCTTCAAGGCGGCCCCTCCTCCCCAGGAGTGGCATCTCACACTCCCTCTGGCTGCAGTCACCTCCTGGAAAACCAACACTTGCCTGCTGCCTGCCGGCTCCCTGCTGCTCCCGACTGTGGTTTTTGTGGAGGTGTCCAAACTCATTTCTCCATCTGAGGTGCTGTGGCCAAGAGTCTGCTCTGCCATCCAGCCGGTGCCAAGGGTGGTCTACCCATCAAGATAGCATGGCCGCCTGCCCCTGGCTTTATCCAGAAGAGCAAAACCAGCAGACCCCAGCATTGTCTCTTGCAGTGGCTTTGGAGTTTTTGTTTGTTTGTTTGTTTGTTTCAGGTGTTGGGCATGGAACTCAGGGTCTTGTGCATGCTGGGCAGGCATTCTCTCTCTTAAAACTCCAGCAATTCCTGGCAAAAGCCTATAATATTTGTGATAATAGGGCAGAACAAGGAAAAGGGGGATGTAAACTCTAAATAATAACTCTAAAAGTACACAGAAAGAAAACATTTACCAAAAACATTCCCCACAAAGAATTTTTCTTGGTTTATTTCATTTTACTATTTGTTTGATTTTTTTACACTAAATTTTCTACTTCAAGCGAACTTTTTTTTTTTTTAAATTCTGAGACATGGTTCACTAAAAATTGCCATCTAAAATTTTGAAATAAATCTTGGTATGTTAATATAGGGGGACGGGGATGGGGGAGTAGAAGAAGTGTAAATCAAAGGTAAATGAAGTTGGATCATTCTGAGTTAGAGTTTTAATTTTATTATATAATTAACTTAAAAATTTTCTTCATTTTATGTAGGTCTGTTTTCCAGAACTTTTATAATGAAGAATCATTACATTTATGATCCAATAAAGATAAAACTATTTCTTCTGTGCCTATTATGAAGTCCCCTTGCCTCTTTCTGGAGGAAGGAGGAAAGGGAGCTACTTCTGAAGGTTTTCCTGATGCCACTGTCAGTGGTACCTCGTTTGGAACCTATGAGAAAAAAGTTCCTTCATAATGACATCAGCCTTGCTTTAAAAAAAGTCTCTAAAACTCATGAAAAACAGAGTTGATGTGAATCATATGTCTGAGTGGCAGAGTTCCCACTAAGTTGGGCAAGTGCACAGATGTGCAAGACAGAAATTCCTCTCCACACAGTGACTCGTCCCCCTTGGAGCTGTTGAAGGTAAATAGGCTGGCTCTTGTCCCTTCCTGGAAACCTAGCTGTGAAGTCCCTGTTTCCCTACCTCTCCTCACTCCTCAGTCATCTCTTCCTTTCTCTAACCCTCCCCCTTGTCAAAAAGTAACAGGATCTGACAATAATCACTTACACTTGTTGACTAACAGATTGCACTTCAGCAGATGACCTAGTCTCTAACCAGTTATTAGCATTTTAAAACTCCCATATTCCTGTTTCACTAGGGAAAAAAATAAAAAATAAAAAACCTCTACTAAGGAACCCCAGGCATCAGCCAACAGGTGCGGTAAAGCTTTTGCCGAAAGGAAAGGGGGTGGGTGGGTCCTGATGGTAAATCTGACTTAAACTTCCTGGGACATGGGGAGGGCAAGGTAGAAGGAGGGGGGCTGGGCCTCTCCCCAGGGGGCTCCCACTTTCCTGGGAGAACCAATGGGCTGGGCTGGTTCGAGCTACTGGAGCTGATGGGGGAAAATGAAGCATCTTTTGTCCTTCCACATCTGGAGTGTGCCCTTCGAAGATATCCATCAGGTATTTCCCCTCACCCTCTTTCCTTTGCTCCCTTTTTTTTTTCACATTAATCCCTTTCCTCAGAGTTTCCAGGAACTTCGTTGTGTTTGCTAGTATAGTGCTTCCTTAGGTAAACTTCAGTGAAATTTTCAAACTGCAGCCTACCTTGTCTGTCAACCATGATACCTCTTTATGCATCATGTGGCACTTTGGCCTCTAACTTTTTGTGTTCTTGCAGTATTGGGGATTGAACCCAGGGGCATTGTGCCATTAAGCCACACCCCAAGCCTTTTTTTTTTTTTTTTATTTTGAGACAAGGTCTCACTAATTTGCTTAGGGCCTCCCTAAATTGCTGAGGCCAGCCTCAAACTTGGGATCCTCCTGCCTCAGTCTCCTGAATTGCTGGGATTATAAGTGAGTGCCACCAAGCCCAGCTTGGACACTAACATTTGTGACCACAAAATATGTGCTTAAATTACAACTCCTCCTTAGTAGAGATTGTGTGATAGGTCCATTTTCTAGTTTTGGATAAATCCTCCTCCCTTTTTGTCTCCTTTTCCTAACTTCCAAATGTCTGAGTGGGTTGTATCTTATGAGCAAATTCATACAAGCAGATTGACACATCAATGTATGTGACCTAACTGTACCTGGTAATAGCTATTTCTTTAGCTCTCCCTCTGCTCATATTTCATCTTTATATAGTACATAATTTAAATGTTAAATGAAGCACAATGTCCTTTGAGATTTGCATACGATTGAGTCAAGACTTCCTACTCAATTATGAATACCCCAAGGGGCTGATTTTCTCAGTGCTCTCTCTCTGAGCTCTGATATCTACTAATCTATTGATTTCACATGAACCTCATAATTATGGCAGGTGTCTTCCCTTCATCTCTGCTGACAAGGAACTTGGCCACATTCATAATTTAAAATAAGATCATTGCATATTCCCACAGTTCATTCCCTCCCCTTCAAGTTTTTATTTAAATGTCACCTATTTGGGGTATTCTCATCCAGCTCCTTTTTCCCCTGGAGCACCCAGTTCCCCTTCTCCAGCTGTGTAGCTGTGTTTTCCAAAACACCATCTTCTTTACTTTTCTTTCTTTTTTTTTTTTTTGGTACCAGGGATTAAACTCTGGGGCGCTTGACCACTGAGCCACTTCCCCAGCCCTATTTTGTGTTTTATGTAGAGACAGGGTCTCACTGAGTTGCTTAGCACCTCACTGTTACTGAGGCTGGCTTTGAACTCACGATTCTCCTGTCTCAGCCTCCCAAAGTTCTGGAATTACAGGCGTGCACCACTGAGCCTGGCTTTCTTTACATTTTGATTATTTCTATAACTGATTTATTTATTATATTTACCACTGTCATTTGGATCTGGATAATCTCTCAAAGGCCTGTATGTTGAAGACTTGGTCCCCAGTCTGTGGCTCTACTGGGAGGAGCTAGAATCTTCAGAAGTTGGGGCCTAGTGAGAGGAAGTTAGGTTATCAGAAGTGTGCCCTTGAAAGTGATATTGGGACCCCAATCCCTCTGTGGCTCTCTCTTTGCTCCTCAGTCACCATGAAGTGAACAGTCCTCCTCCACTATGGTCTCTGAGCACCATGTACTGTGCTACTACAGGCACAAAGCAAGAGGGCCAATGACCATGTACCAAAACCTCTGACACTGTCAGCCAAAAGAAATCTTTCTTCCTTCTAAGTTGATTATCTTGGAGTATTTTGTTACAGTTACAGAAAGCCAAGGCATTCGTTGACTGTCTTCTCCACTAGATCATAAATCCCACATGGGCAAGACTTTTTGTCAGGTTGATTCACCACTGACTCCCCAGCACCTAGGAGTGGCTGGCACAAAGAAGATGCTCAATACATATTAGTTGAGTGAATAAACTTACATGAAATCTTGATGACATGACAGATTTTGCTGAAAATATGAGTGAGGAACTGTCTACAGCCCTGCTACTCATATGGGTCCCCAGTCCAGCAGCATCAGCATCCTCTGGGAACTTGACAGCAATGCAGAATCTCAGGCCCCACCCCAGACCTTCCGAATCAGCATTTGTATTTAAACAAATTCCCAGATGATTCAATAAAGTTTGCAAAGTGCACAATAAATTTTGCAAAGCTGGAAGCTCCAAGCCTATATATCACAGCAATGTGAACAACTTAGACATCCCAGTTCTCAAAAGGCTTTTCTTTTGGTTTTGTTTTTGGTACTAAGGATCGAACTCAGGGGTGCTTGGCCACTGAGCCACATCCCCAGCCCTATTTTGCATTTTATTTAGAGACTGGGTTTCACTGAGTTGCTTAGTGCCTCACTTTTGCTGAGGCTGGCTTTGAACTCTTGATCCTCCTGCCTCAACCTCCCCAGCTTCTGGGATTACAGGCATGCACCACCACGCCCAGCTTCAAAAGGCTTTTCTTGTATGCAAAAAATTAGCAATAATGGGTCTCTCTGGGGGATGGACCTAGATGCCTGGGATGGAATGGGAGGAAGAGACTATGCCCTACATATTATTTTGTGCTTTTTGCATGCAATTATTACCTGCTAATAATTTATAAGATAAATAGTGCCACTTTTCCATGGAATGCTTCTCCCTGGCCTCCTTTCTCTGTAGCCTCCTGTCTTGCTGTTTCTAGCCCCTACCCCAACTCTCCCCTCAGTATAAAGAATGTCTCTATTGCTGCAATATAAAAAGCAGAAAAAAATGACAGATGTGTTGTGTTTTAAAGAACTGATTCTTTACTTTTTTTATATTCACATAAGAGAGAATGTCCCTGGCCTTCCTCACTTTCCCTCAAAGCAGGAGCTTCTCAGGGACCCAGACCTCCATGTTCAAAGCCCCAGGGTCACCAGGAATGTGGGCAGCAGCAGCAGGCTGCATATGTCATCTCCAGGGTGTTATGGCCATGCATGTGGAAAGTCACAGCCATGGCCACCTGCTCCAGTTTCACGTGCTTCTTCACCAGCCACGTCAGATTCATGAGGTCCACCAGCTGGCTAGGCTGAAAGAACATGTACTTGACAGATTGTCTTCTCAAAACCTAGGCAGCAGTCTTTGCGCCCCTGAATGGAGAAGGACCAGTGTATTGCTCATCAAGCTGTTCGACTGGCACCTGCTACCTCCACCAGTGCCATGCTAGTCCCTCCACACACAAGACAGTGAGTCTCTTTCCCAGAGACCAGAGACTTCAGCAGGATGCAGGAGGTTCCAAAAGAGGAGGAGAAACCCTGGAATCTCACAAAGAGACTGTGGCTCAGCCAATGAGCCAGACCCTTGAAGGGAAGAAGAAGAAACTGGGAACGATACCTCCCAGGAGATGTTCCCACTGGAGGGCCTCTGCTGCCACGTGAGGATAGGACAACCTCAAAGCTCACCCTACACCCATCACTTGAGGAGCTGGGACACCACTGATGGCCTCTAATCAGTTTGCTGAAAATCAAATCACTGAATGTCAATTTTCCATATTTTCTGAGCTGTTGAGAATTTTTCTTTTTGTGCCTCCCTAGACATTTTCAATGCCAAAGGTCAGCGTACCCACACATGTGCTCCACTACTGTCCCTATTTGTGTAGACATATGTGTGCTCCAGTTCCAGAGGCTGCAACAAAAATACCTCAAACTGGGACATCACAGCCACATCACAGTGGGGACTCAAGCACTGCAGAGGCAGGACCCAGAATGGGAGTGGATCTGGGCAACTAAATGTTTTAACTAAACTATAACTCAGAAAACTATTCAGTAGGTTTTTTTGAAAACTGTTACATAGGGTTGGAGTAACAAGTGAGTTGTTCTTTCTTCCTCACATATTTTTATATTACCACAATTATTCACAAAATGTACTTTTATGAGGAGTAAAATCATTGTTTTTTTTTTTTGGTACCAGGGATTGAACTCAGGGGCACTCAACCACTGGCCACATCCCCAGCCCTATTTTGTGTTTTATGTAGAGACAGGGTCTCATTGAGTTGCTTAGCACCTCGCCGTTGCTGAGGCTGGTTTTGAACTTGTGATTCTCCTGTCTCAGCCTCCCAAAATGCTGGGATTACAGGCATGCGCCACCACGCCTGGCCAAGTAAAAACAATTCTGACAGCCCTGTTTATACATGAAACCAGTGTCAAAGCCAAACAATGGTATTATTAGAGGCAGTTTCATTCTCAGAGCACTAAAATAACTCCAGAGTGCCCAAGAAGCCCTCCCTTTTTGTCATCTGTAACAATGGTATGACATTATCACATTCATAGACACTACATACATCATCTCCATGTATTTCATACATATATGTCTTCTTCACACATCTCTGACCACCTTAAAATGTGACAAGCTAAAACGTATCTCTTCCAGCATACTCAGTGAAATCCTTCCTTGCGTGGCTGGGGCTGTGGCTCAGTGGTAGAGCGCTTGCCTCGCATGCGTGAGGCGCTGGGTTCGATCCTCAGCACCACATACAAATAATAAATGAATAAAATAAAGATCCATCAACAACTAAAAAAAGAAAAAAGAAAAGAAATCCTTCCTTGCTCCAGTTCTGAGAACTCTCTTGTCACTTTTGTTTTTCCTGTTTTCCATTATTATAAAAGACAAAGGGGTGAAATGCAAAAAAAAAACTATTGTTCTGAAAAGTTTTTTGAAAGCAACCAACTGGTCTTTGGAATGCAGTCTTTGCTAGTGGTTAAACATCTGTCATGAGAGTGCGGGCCCTGGACCCCCAGTCCCAATAAGTGCCCAGGTACCCCCTCATCTCTCCCTCTACCTGGAGGCACTTTCATAAATCTATATGGTCACAATTTGAAAACTACCCTTCATAAGTCACTGTCATAAATTATTCAAACACACGGACATTGCTCTGGTGACTCCGCCAAATGCAAGCTAATGGCTGCCAGCAGCCCCATCGGGCTATAGCTTCAAACTAGTGACTGTTCATCACCCGATATTCCCAAATCTGGATTTTGCATATAAAATAATGAGTAAAGAGTGTCACTGGGAAGGCAAATAAGGTGGTTCCACCAGTAGAATGTGTCAAAGTAGAAGACTAAACATGAAAGATTTCTTTTTGAAAAGCAGGTGTATCAGAACCATCCCATTTGTCCATTCCATTTATCCACAGATACTCCCTTGGAGTATCTGTGTATGACCTCTGCCTTTCTGCTGGAGAAGTCCAATCAAACCCTCTACAGTGCAGAAGACCTCATTGTCCCCAGCATTAGAGACCAAATTTAAAACCCTACCAGTTACTCTTTTGAGACCCTGAAATATTCTAGCCAGGAAAACTGGCCCTCCTTAGGTTCTGTTGTTTTAGAGTGTGGTTTGGTTTCTTTAGAAAGGAAAAGGACTCTTTCATGATATGTAGTTAGTTGTTTAAAGGGAAATGAATGGGGTGCCCCCTTGAAGTATCTGCACACCAGGACTCCAAGGAGCCTGACATCAAGTCCCTCACAAAATGCAAAGGACTAGACTTCCTGGGTCACCACACCACCTCCTTGGGGCTTATGCAGGGCCTGAGACTAGCCAGCTTTGATTGGAATGCAAGGTCAGATGGGAAAGGTGTTTCAAAGACTTGTCTGAAGAGGATACTAACTTTGCCTGATCCATCAGCCGCTCATTCATTCACTCAGCTGATATCCAGAGGCCTGCTCCAAATCCCTACTAGGTGCCTGCAGTTCACAATCTGTGGGATGAGATTTTGCCTCATAGAGCCCACTGATCCACCCTGTGGGTGATCCGACTCCGTGATCCCTTCTGGGAAGACAATACTGTCAGCATCTATTTTTGGATCAAATCCTCCATCATACCACAGCTGGTGCTATGCTTAGTTCCCTGCGTTTAACCCCATGCTGAATCCTGATGTTCTTTCATCCCTATCTGGCCCTTATAATCCTCCTACCATGACAGGTCAAGGCCCTGGCCCAAGTCCAGTTATCTCCATCCTTATCCCTTTATCCTCAGCCTAGCCCCTCCACAAATATCATGCCAGATGTAATGGAAACCCATTGCCACTCTCCTCCCCATATTTCTCCCTGCCCAGAACAACTCCAAAAATCCCACTACAGCCAGAGTGACTTTTCCAACAAATATGTGCCAGACATTGAGCTACACAAGTACCTGTTCTGATAGTATCCTATAGGGAGGTATCTGCTTTACAGGAAGGAAAAGGGTTTGTGGAAGTGAAATAATTCAGCTAGTTAACAGCAGAACTGGAACTTCAGGCTTTGATGGGCTAAGACAGTAACTGCTTAACCACATATGGCATGCCTAACACTAAATAAAAGGCTATCATCTCCCTTTTGCTCTGCTCTACCAGATCGTAACATCCCAAATCATTTAACCCTGTAAAAAACAGTTCTGCAGGTACATACATGTTAGATTTCTGTCCGATATGCCTATGTCCATAGAACCTGTGAAAATGCCTGGCTCCTCATGGTAAGAATAAAGGTTTTGAAAAGGGAGAAAGGTGGAAAGGGACAAGGATGTCTTGTGCTGCATATCATATCACTTGATCTCAAGATAAGCTCAGTCAAGAACTGGACTGGAGTGGATCCCAATCTACTCAGATTTGGACTTGCCCCAGAACAGGTCCACAATACAATTCATTTCCAGGAAAGAAACAGGAAAGTGTGTGCCTTGCTTTAGACAGGAGAGTAAAGGTGAATGACATTTTTCTCTCTTTGGAGCAACTTCAAACATGGAGTCAGCAAAATGCCAGCCACAGGTGACAAAACTTGAGTCCAAATTTTGCTTCAGGTTGCTTGGGCTCTGGAGATTCCAGTATATCTCAAGGATCATCTCAAGCCCCTCTGCAGAATCCAGGCATGCCAACCAACTGCTGTACCATCCTGTTCCCTCTCTAGAACTCTTCCATTTCCAGGAGGTCAGAGGAAAGGCCCTGGAGCCAGAGCTCCTTTCTCTTACTTCCTACTTTCAGATCCTTCTCCATGGGGGCCCATTCAGGTCCCTGCTACAAAGAGCCCACCGCAAGCCCAAAGACTGAAAAAAAAATGTTTTAATAAATACAAAAATCTCCAATAATGACTCTGCTCAGCTCAGGGGCAGCAGGAGTGGAGTGGGGGGACCCTTGGTGCTGAGTGAGGATAAATTAAAAATCCCAACAAGCCAGTGACATTATGTACAGAAGAAAAGGGGTGGGCTTCTAGGCCAGAGGCCAGACGGTAACAAGGCAGGAGCTGGAGTGGTTATGGCCTTGGTCTGCCCAGCTGCCTCTCCCCCTTGTGGAGCTGTGGTTCCCAGAGGTAGTGGGGGAGGGAGAAGAGGCAGAACTGAGGAGCCAAAGGCACTGGGCTTCCCTATAGAAGAATGCAGGGTCCTCAGCACCACCTCTTCCCTTAGCTCAGGCCCCATCCTCTTGGTCATATGGCCTTGTGGTTGCTCCCTAGGAGCCTTCAGCTTCTTTCTCCAGCTCTGGAACAGTCCTGGTCTCAGGGGCTGCTGCAGATGAAAGGGGATAGATGTTGGAAGAGACAAGTGGGAACAGGATGACATGGAGAAAGTCATAGGGGCCAAGCACAGCATCTCTGCTCTGAGCCCAGAGAAGTCAGAATTTTCCAAGCAAGTCAATGCAAACCAACTGTGTATCCCAAGTGTAGTTGTTTAATCTAGTTTATATAGAAATGGTAATAAATAACACCCCCCAACACATACCACCCTGTGAAGGTAGACTAGGAAGGTACCTGTGATGCAGACTACATGGCTGGGGCACCACAGGGGCTCCCCTCCCTCCTCGGGCTCCCTGTGGCCAGCTCATGGCCGCTGCCCTGGCCGACCTCACTTACGCCGCCGGGGTGTACAGTGGGAGCAGCATCGACTCTCCTTCCCTGAGCCGCAGGATAATGACAGTGAACAGTCATCACGCTCACAGTGGGGCACCCCTGCCTGGTGTAGGACAAAGTAGATGCTGAGGGTCTCCAGGGCCCACCTCTAGGAGTCTGGCTTCCCTGGAAAGCTATCCCCCTGCCAGGCCTCCATACTCACTGCACACACTCTCCCACTTACCCCACACCTGCAGGTGATACAGCTCATCTCCCCAAAAGGGGGCACAGATGGGTGCCAGCTCTGGCTCTCTGGAAACCACTGTCCCGCAAAACGGCAGCCCCGGGGCCCATCAGATTGCATGGGATCCCCAAGATGGGGATGGGCCCCTGGCCCCACTGTTGGCAGAAAGAGGCAGGGCTCAACCCTGGAGGGCCAACCAGCTTTTATTCCTCTTTGAATTCCCAAACCTAGCAGTTTCTGGCACTTAATAGGTGATGGATAGATGGACGGAAGGGGCAGGAACTGAAGCCCATCACACCCCACAGGACATGCACATGCTCCCCACTGTATTTAGCGCTCTGCTCCAGGCTAGGCACTGTCAATGCTGAAGCAGCTGAGAAGCCCCTTCCCCTCACCCTCATCATGTCCCTCCTCCCCCAGGTCAAGGCCTGCCCCAATCCCAAGAGTGAGGCCTCAATGCTCAAGTCCCTCACCTGGACACTGTTTGCAGCAGTCAGTGGGGTTGGCGCGGACAGGCTGGGCACAGGCCAGCTGGGGACACTGCACCTTCTCACAGTGAACCTCTCCAGTGCCCCCCTGTAGAGATCCATTGAGTGAAGGGTCAGGAAGAAGGGAGGACACATAATAAACCTCTTGCTTCCTCCCTCTCCTTTTCCCACCTCAAATAAAATATATGTGTGGCCTTTTATTCAGAGGTCTGGGCTTGCTATATATACCTGGACTCAGATCCTCATTGTACCCTGCAAGGTAGGTACCACCATATTTGCTTACAGGAGAGCAAAGGGAGAGGCTCAGGGAGGTTCCAAAAATGCCCAGGGTCACATGGAGCCAATCAGGGAGCAGAGACAGAATTCACACCCAGGTCAACCATTTCCCTTCTGCTACAGAAAGCTGGAAGCCAGCTCTCAAAGCCCAAGGGATTTTTCTCCTGGTGTTTTCATCCTTGAACCTTCCTTACCAAGGATGGCAGCCCCCTCCCCATCTCTGCAGACCCCGCTGGGTTATGGCACCAGAGAAAATTGGGCAGCCATACCTTGCAGGTGCAGACAGCACACTTAATTAAGCCAAAGGGGGGCACGACGGGGTGCCACCGGGTACCCGCTGCCCGCCAGCTCCGGTCACCATCAAAATAGCAGCCTGGTGGGGGACAGTGCCCAGCTGTCATTAGTACTGAGCTCATCAGCTGGGCCCACAACCAAGGCTTGAGCTTCAGGGCAGCCCCATACTAGCTAACCCAAGGGCCTACTGGGTGACTGGTAACACTAATGAGATCTGTTGGGTGTCACTTGGAATCTGTGCCCTTCACCCCCCCCACACACAAACTCTCTCCCTCCTTTCCCCCTCCTGGTCCAACCCAATGGCTCCTCTGGATGCTCCAACCCTGCAGGCACTCTTCCAGCTCACCCTCTCCGGGGTCCCGGCTCCTTGCCAGCCCTGGCAGGTCTCTAGCATCTTGTTTCTCTGCGGAGCCAAACAAATGGTGAGGCAGAGGATGACCATCCTTCCCTACAGGAAGCAACGCCAAGGCTGGCCCCTCCACTACCTCTCCTCCCCTGCAGGGAACTCACCTGGGCACATGGGGCAGCACTGGTCAGGTGCCTGCACCGGGTGTGGACAGCTGGCAGGTGGACATACCACCGGATCACAGATCACTGTTCGTCTCTGCAGAGAGAAGCGGGAGAGTTGACCGGGTGCTGGGTTCCTAGACCCAGACCCGGGGCTCCAACTGCGCCCTTTCTGGGCCTCCTACCTGGCAGGTACAGAGTGAGCAGAGAGGATCATAGTTGGGCGCCCAGCGAGCCCCGTGTGGGCGCTGTTGCCCCTCGAAGAAGCACGTGTTGGGGTCTCGGGGCCGCCCGGGGCCTCCAGGTTTGACGGGCGCCGGGGCTTCCGGGCCGGGGACCGCCAGCTGCGCGGGCAGAGCTGGCAGCACCGCAGCCGCAGCCGCCGCATCCAAAACGCCAGGAGAACCCGCCCCCTCGGCCCCAGCCAGGCGCAGGCCGCCCACCTCACATTGGTTGCGGATGTGCACCTGGGAGGAGTGGCCAATTGAGAAAGCATCAAGGCTCCCCCTCCGGTCTCCACCTGCCCTGGTTGGCCAGCAGACAGGAGACACCTCCGCCCCTCAGCACCAGGGCGCCCAGGAGAAGGCTGTTAGCCTCAGCAATCGTCCCAGCTGCAGGGACAGGGCAGTACGCTGCCAGCCTCCTTAGGGGGCTTTGTGTGGCTTCTTCCTCTTCACCAGACGACTTTGATACTATCCCCCTTACCCCACCCACTGGTGACTGAGAGAGCAAGTGATTAGCACAAAGGAACACAGGGCAAGCCCCACTACACCATCCCCACTGTCCACAATGCCCACCAACCTGCCCTCGAAGCTCCCCTCTGGGGCTACCCTTGGTGGTGATCAACAGGGAGGCAGTGCCCTGTGCCAGGTGCCGCAGCAGCTCAGGCTCCAGGTCTTTCACCACACCCTGGGCCTACAGGTAGACAGAATGAGGGATGGGTACAAGGCACTTGAGGGCTGAGCCCACTATTGCCCCCAGTTTGCAGATGAAGAAACTAAGACCCAGGGAGATTAAAAAAGTTCTTTAGAGTAGTGAAGTTGATCGGCAATGGTGTGGAGCTTAGAAACCAGATCTCTCTGACTCCAAGCGCACAGCAGTCCAGACTACTTCAGGTGGCTTGGCCCTCCCACTATCCCTCTGGAGTCCTAGGATAATTACACACTATCCAAGGGATTCCCTCAGAAAGGAGAATGCATAATAAAAGGCTGAGTCAGATTCACACCAACACCTGCCTGACCCCCAAGCCCATACCTCTCTGTAAAACCAGGCTGCCTGCTCTCTACTTCCCCAACCACAGGCCCACACAGCCCTTCAAGCTAAAAAACAGAGATTTCCCAAGCTGCCTCCCACATCATGTCCTCACCTCTGAGCCATAGAATCCCTTTAGCAGCCGCCGGGGCCCTGGAATTCCAGGAGGCCCAAGGAGGTGGGCAGTGACAGTGCCCTGTTCTGAGCCACCAAGCCCAGCCAGCAGCACTTCATAGTGCAGGTGACAGTGTGTATCCAGAGAAAGCCAGGCATGCCCAGCTGCCTGGCTCTGCACAGGAGGCAGCACCAGGGCTCCGGCCAGGGGCACAGGCAATGCTGGGTCCAGAGACAGAGCGGAGGCAACAGATGAGAAGGTGGACTAGAGCAACCCCTACTCCTAGCATTCCCCATCTCCCCCAACATAGACTCTGCAAGCTGAAAGGCACTGTCAATGGGTCCAGGCCTGGGAGCAGTAAGTTTTAGACTCCTACACCATGGCAACAGGGAGAATCTCAGCAGGAACCCCCCATACATTCCCACCTTCTCCAGAGGCCAATCTGAATCTCAGGCAGAGAAAGATACCCCAGGCTCTGGCCCTCCGGCACCATCCCTCATGTGCCTTAGTCACAAGTCCTAGGATACAGAAAGGCAAGCAGGACGCTGGAACACTCACTATCATGGCGGGCACTGTGCCCACTGTAAGGCAGAGTGGCCACATGCCCCCGCAGCTCTCCATCTGGAAAGTCCTTGGTGCCCACATTCAGGAACAGCTCATTCTGTAGCAGCATATGAGCCCCTCGGGCACCCAGCCCAAGGCAGACACCCACAGCCTAGGGGGGCAAGAAAGAATGAGCCCCCTCAGCTTTCACACAAGTCCAGAGGCTGAGACCTTTCCATGTCTTATGTCCCCACTACGCCCATATGTATTTCTACACACCAGTAACACTGGATAAGAACTTTGCAGGCCCAGTTTCAAGTCTCTCCTCTGTCACTTCCTAGCTATGTATCCACCTTGAAGAGTTACTTAACATTTCCAAGGCTTTACTTCCTTACCTATAAATGGGTACTGCAAAAGTAATATATATATATATGATAACCAGTGCAGTAGCTGGCAGTAGAAATGTCCAATAGTAATGACAATATTATTACAGTTAATTTATGGTCTATTGTGCTGTTCTTAACTCCTCCCATTGATTTGACTGTGAACTTGCTGAAGACAAAGACCACATCTGATTTTTCCTATTTTTTTTTTTTTTGTACCACTGAGCTACATCCCCAGCCCTTTTTAATTTTTATTTTGAGACAAGGTCTCAGTAAGTTGCTTTGGCCTCATTAAGTTGCTAAATTGCTAAGGCTGGCCTCAAACTTGAGATCCTCCTGCCCCGAGCCACTGGGATTACAGGCGTGCACCACCAAGCCCAGTCCCCACATCTTATATTCTTTATACTCTAGACCCTAGCCTGGGGATCACTAAAAACGTATCAAATGAATAAATGAATCAATGATAGAGTCTGTGAGTAAGTGAAGGATATTGTATATCTCTACACATCCAAACAGGCTTCCACAGCCCATGCACTGGCAACCCTGGCACTATGGCCCAGCTCTGCCTGGAGCCTTACCATGTGTCCTCCCGGCTGGAATCCAGCCATGTGGCACAGGACAGTGTGCTGATTCCTCCGCTGAGGCTTGGTCTCCAGTGTCATGGACACCACCTCACTGCCTGTACCTACCACTTGCACCTGGTGGGCAGAGTGGGGGAAGGCAAATTAGATTGGCAGCAAATGCCTAAGGCCCTGCCCTATTGCCTTTACCACCTCCTGCAGACCCTGACTCTTACCTGGTAGATCAGGGAGCCATTTCCTAGCAGTGTGAGGCTGGCTGAGCCGGCAGCACCTGTCTGGACTGGGATTAGGGCATCAGCCCCACAAAGGACACTCTGCAGGACTGTAGAGGGGCAAGACAGGCTTGCCATGTGGCTACTGATACCTTGAAATCCCAGGATATCTCCCCTATCCACCCTGGCCTCTTTCCTGGCACTTGTTTGTGCCTCTTGGGTGAGTGCACCTCAGGTGCCAGGCCCCACCCTGCCTCACCATCACAGCTCTGCCTGGCAGCAATGTGTCCACTGACTCGCAGTTCTGGCCCACCTGCCCTCTCCAGGGCCATCTGCAGCTCCCCTAGCACCAGCCAGTTCATCTCCTGGGCTGTCAGACTGGGCAGCACCTCAGCAAAGCCTGGCTCCTGGGGACACAGTAGGGCGTGGCAGGCACTAGCAAGAGGCCAGAGCAGGTGGCAACAAGAGTCAGACCCTCCCCTCCCTCACCTGGGCTGAGGCATTGGCTTGGAGCTCTCGCAGTAGCTGACCCTGATGTAGAATCTGCAGCCTCAAGGGAACCTGGGCTGCTCCTGTAATGGGCATACATGTGAACATTTCTGAGAGATAGGTACCCTCTCTGCCCTCTCTCACACTTTCCCCACCACTTACCCACACTCCTGGGTTCCAGCAACCCCCGGAAGAGCAGCAAAAAATGCAAGGAGTCCTCTGTATCACTGAGGGTAAGCAGGGTGATGCCCCCTACACCCTGCTGTTGTAGGCCTTCTACAGTCAGGATGGCACTGAAGGTCTCTGAGGGAGGTGAGATGGTGAGAGAAATCCTCTTCTCAGCCCACCCTGGTCCCCAGATAAAGAAAGCTCAAATCTTCACATTCAGCAGCTGCATGTTCCCCTTACCTGCAGCTAGAGCCCGATGCCGAATGAGAGGCCCCCAGACCTCCCCTGAAGGGTGAGTGGGTGTCACAAGGGCCACATGCAGCTGTTCTGCCCTAAGGAGCCTCAAAGACAACCTAGGCACTCCCCGCCACACTCCACAGACCTGTAGCAGAGAGACAAGAAGGCCCACACTCAGACAGTATGCCGGACAGGCAGCTAAGAGGCCCAGGCCTGGTGAGGAAGGATATGAAAGGGAGCCCCAGGCCCTCCTAGGAAGCTTAAGAAGGTGCCCAGGAGCCAGATGCTTGGGTTCAATCCTGGCTCCACCACTTACTAGCTGTGTGACCTTGAACAAATCACATTCTGCTACTGAGCCTCAGTTCCCTCATCTGTAAAATGGGCATCATAATGTCAGTGCCTTCCTCCCACTGGGTTGTTCTGAGGACCAAAGGAGGCAATGCAGAGCATGCTCTCAGCACAGTGCCCAGACTGGATAAGCGCTCATAAATGGCATCATCTCACCAGGCCATCTTGGGTGGGGGATGCAGGGTGTTCAAAGAGGATGCTGCCGGTGGAATCTGAGAAGCGGACCCTGCTGGGACGGTCCAGCCTGGAAATAAAAAGTCCAGGAAGGCTGGACGCAGAGCCTGGGCCAAAATCCAGGTCTCTCAGCTCTTTTTCTCCTCCCCCAGCGGACCTGCTCCTCCCTTCTTCCCCTTTCTCACCTCCGGTAGGAGATGGAGAAACGTAGGCTGGAGCGCAGTAGTGAGACTCGGGCACGTGCCACTGCCTGCGACCTCGGCCCAGTCAGCAGCGCCACGAAGTCTGCCAAGGGAGGAAGAGGCATGAGCACTGTCACCCGTCGCTGACCGCTGCCCCAAGGACTACCCCTCAACACACCCATCCCCTCCTACCCGTGTGGCCGTCAGCGCGCGCCCTCTCCTCAGCACCCGGCTCCCCGCGATCACTATAACTACGATGCTCGGGATCCCTGGGATACTCGAAGGACAGGCCCAGCGGCTGCTGTTCCGAATTGCTATGCTCTATGCCGGGGGTAACAGGCACGGGCTTCAGCAGGCTACCCTAATCCAAGTAGCCCAGGACCCTGTCGCCCTCCCCTTACCGCAGAGCCACTCTTACCCTGGGGACAGGTCTGACAACAGTGTCCTGGCAGCTGGCGCGGCTGCCCACAGGCCAGCGTTGGGCACTCGGGTTTGATGTTCTTGCAGCTGACCCTGCCTGGGCCCCTCCCACGGCGACCCCACTGTGGCTGATCTCAGAGAACACAGAAAAATCAAGTGAGTGCAAGATGTCAGACCGTTAGAGCCCAGGGCAAGAAGGGGAGAGAGTCTAGGGACCAGTGCAAAGTCCACCGGCAGAGTCAGAAAGCTCTGACATTTACAGGCGGAAAGACCCTACACAAAGTTGCTTAACTTCTTTGGGCCTTAGGGTCCCACTCTAGAAAATGGGGATAATAGTGTTATCTGTCTAGGAAAGTTGTAATGGTAGTGAAAGATAGAGGAAAGGCACAGAGTGAGCGATCAATAATCGTCAACACCTGAGACTTGAAAGGGGGCGATCCTAGCTTCCTCCACCAGAAAACTCATTATCCGCAAGGACCAGTATCTTCCTCCTGAGCAACCCAGAGTCCTCTCCGACGTCTCAGAACCCCAGAGGTCCCCGACCCTCAAGATCCCGAGCAGCGGCCATAGGGTCCACTCACCGCCTCACAGGCGCACAGAACGCAGCGCATCACCCCGAAGGGCTCCCCCAGGTCCGGGTGCCACGTCTCGTCCAAGGCATAAACCTTCCCGCCGAAGGAACAGCCTGCGGGGACGGACTTGGCTAGCGGCCGCTGTCCCGCTCGTGCAGTATGCCTGTCTTGGGGGCTGCCCGCCGGGCCCTGAGTCCCCTGGCACAACGCGCCTGGCGGCCCTTGCCTACCCCTCCAGCCTGCCTGCTGCGCCGAGCCACCTGCGCCTGGGGTCCCCTCCCCGAGGGTGCGAACTTGCCCAAAGCCGGACTCACCGCCCGCGCCTCCCCCCGGGCGCCCACCTACCTGCCGCTCCCCGAACGGGCAGCGGCTCTTTCTCAGAACGGATGGGCAGCGCGGGGGGCTCCAGACCGGCGCCGCGGGCCGGCTGAGAGCCGAGCAACAGCAGCCCGAGGAGCAGCAGAGGGGCCGGCGGGGCCGGGAGGCTCGGCATGACGCGAACGGGACAGCTGGGGAGGCGGGCGGGAGGAGGGAGCAGGACGGGAGGAGGGAGGAGGGCCGGGCCGGGGGCGGTCCGGCGGGAGGGGGCCGGGGCCAGGGCAGGGGCAGTGCGACCAGGGGCTCGTCGGGCTGCCGCAGAGTCGGCGCCGGGCCGGGTGGGGCGGGAGGAGCTGCCGAGAGGAGCTCGGGCGGGCGGGCGCTGACCCGGGCCGTACGCGGCTCTAGTGCCCCGGGCGCCGGCTCCGGCCCGTTTTATGCCCGGCGCCCGACGCCCCGGCCGGGGGCCTCCTCCTCAGCAAACGGGGCGGCGGCGGCGGCTCGGCGAGGGGCCGGGCTGAGCCCGGGGGGTCCGGCCCAGCCGCAGCGGCCCGGATCGCGAGTGGGGGAGGGGAGGGAGGGGCTGGGACCGGGCAGGGGAGGGAGGGAGGGACTGGAGGGAAAGGGGGAGCGAGGGGGTAGGGGGAGGGGAGGGACCAGGGGGCTCGAAGAGGGGAGGAGAGGCGGGCCTGGAGCCCCCAGCTGCCGGCGGCCACAGGACGGCTGGACCAGGAGATGGGTGTCCAGCCCAGGACCGGAACCTCAGGGCCAGGGAGGGGCCAAGGCTGGGCCTGAGGCCTGGAAGGGTCACTGGGCAAGGACCGTGTTCCTGCTTGAAGGATGAAGACTTGTCTTTAAAGATGACAACTGATCTCTTCTTGACTCTAGGCCCTACTTTCCCTCTGAGGTCTGTCCTCATTCTAAAGGTTCCCAGGACAGAGACTTAGGCAGAAACAGGCAGTGTTCCCCCTCCACTGTAACCTGTCCTCAAGCCCATTCAACCATCACCCTCTTGCTTTCTCAACCTCTTCCTTCACCCAAAGGACCCTCTTCCTCTTCAGCCCACCCCAACATCCTTTGTCTTGGTTTTCTGGTCATGTCTCCCTGTCCTCTCCCACCCCCACATCCCCACCATCCTCCCAGCTATCCCAGCACCCTCCTTCCTAATCTTGGGAGGCATCTCCTCTGCCTGAACTGGAGAATTCCGGGATCTAGGCCATACTCCTAGCAGAAAGCGGCATCCTTGGGAGAAGGAACAGGAGAGAGCCTGAGGAAGAACTGGGGGTTAGGGGGTGGGAACAAGGTCAAGCCAAAAGGTCCCTGAGGACAGAGACTCTAGGGAGACTGGGACTGAGGGGAAAGCAAAGTAGCTAGAGCCAGGGCCAAAGGAAGTGGGGAGGTGGCAGCAGGGAGGTATTTGCGGGGGAGGCTCAGCAGCTGTCTTTCCTAAGACAGGCACACATGGGCCTGGTTATTCCTCTTGTCATATGTGGAGTGGTAATAGATGGAAGAGGGCAAAAGATAGGGTAAACACAGGGCATGGGCACAAAGGTAAGTGGGTTTAGCTGTCCAAGCCCTTGAGTCCCAGCAGAAGAGCACCTGGACCCAGGCTTAACCCAGCACACACCCCTCACCCTCCAGTCCCTTCAAACTGTCCACACCCTTTCTCCATATCATGACCCCTAACAAGATCATTCTTCAATATAGGCAATGCTCAGATTCCATTTGGGAAAGGGGAATTATGAGACTCCCTAGGGAGTTGGAGGAGAAACCTGGATTTTGGCAGCTGCTATGCTGTTCAGAGAGAAGAAATTTGGATAGCTAGGAACTGAAAACCTCATCAATCTGAAGCAAGACTTCCATGCCTTTTCCCCCAGGACAAACATGTCCTGCCAGATATCTCCTGGACAAAACCTCTATTCCTCTTCCATCTCTCCCCCAGCCAGGTCCCAGGTTTCCATCTTCTAGGAAAAGATGGATTCCCCCTATGCAAATCCTCTCTGTGGTGTGTGTAGGTGGAGGAGCTGGGCTCCATTAGTGGACCATGGTCCAGGCAGGGGCTCCAGGTCCAGCTTGGATAGGAGAAGGCGTCACTTCCGGGGGACTTCACCAGTGTCTGGTGGCTCTCTGCTCTCTGATTGGGCAGAATTGTCCAGGTCAAGTCTGTGACCCCACTGCAGTGGAGGGGCTGTGCCCCAACGCCACATGTCTTCCTACTCATCTGCTCCCCAGAGTGCTGCCTACTGTGCACCTGGATCCTTAAGCCCTTCTCCACCGGGTAAGTGTCAAACAGGGTTTGGGGTTAAGTGAAGGTATGAAAGACAGAAAAGAAGAATTGGGATCTCAGCTGGGGGAGGGGCAAGCAAACTGGAACCTACAGGCACTGACCTTTGTCGAGAAGAGTGAAGCCTTCCCAGAATGGGAGGAGCAGGACAGAGCAGGGGTAGGGGGTGGGGTGCTGGTTTCTGAGGGACTGATCACAGACTTGGTAGAACATAGCACAGGCCTCGCTGGACCTAGGGAAAGGGGATACAGGCCCAGGGAGAAAATAAGAAAGGAGGTACATGTAGGGTTAGGGAACATAGCACTAAAATAGATACAGTCCAATCCTCAGTCTTACTTGGTCATTCTTTATTAGCTTAAAGTTCTGAATCCTGGGACTGGGGAAGCTGGGTCAGGCAAGCCAGGGCACAAGGAGAACATAAAGGGAGGAGGGCTTGTGCATGTTGACAGACCTACAGGAAATCCCAATATTGAATCAGGTGCAGGCCTCTTTGCACAACTTGTGAAAGGAGGAGGAAGCCATGTGGGGGGTCTTGTGAAGGAACCGGAAAGGGTCTGCTGAGGGGGCAGGGAAGGTGTAGCCATGAGACAGATAACTTGGCCAGTGTCTAAAGTAAGGTAAGCCGTGTAAGGTGGGCATCACCTCACTCAGCAGGTGCTCATCCCTGGGCCACTTGTCTCAGGAAATCCTAGGACTGTTAGCCCATCTCTTTGACTTGGATAAAAGGATATATCAGAACTTGGAGTGCAAAGAAAAACTCCAGGAGGCCATATGTGGGGGTAAATAGGGAAAGAATGAGAGGTTAATGACTATGGTACCACCTTTTAATCCATGTCCTCTTGTGGTCCCAGTTATATCTTTGCCCAGTACCCCTCCTCAACCCTACTGCCCAACGCGGAAGCCACACCTCCACATATTATGCATGTTTGCAACTTCCTGGTCCTCACCCTAGATCCTATTTTCCACTCTTTAGGCTCACATCACAATACTTCCTTTCTCTAACCTCATTCCAGATTTCTCCCAACCTAACAACCAAGGTTGCTCAGAATTTGAGGCCAACAAAGGTGTGTGTGTGTGTGTGTGTGTGTGTGTGTGTGTGCATGCAAGAGCGCATATCATGTTCTGCTGTTCTTGGTGTGTATGTGGGTGGGGGGACCAAACCAGTATCAGAGTCACTGAGGAGCCCTGACAAAGAGGAGACGACATATGCTGTGATCACAAGAAAACCTGGGAGCAATCAGAGCTTTAGCAGCTCAAAGCTGGTCAGCAGCTCAAGCTCTCCCAGCATCTGTTCCCCTGTCAGGCAGTCTTTTTCTTGAAACTTGATAAAATGTTCACTACTTTTGTTACTTTCAGGATAGATTCCAGACCATCTTCCTCAGCCCACCTATGCCCCACCCCACTCTGCCCAGAAGTGTAAAGAGCCCAAGCCGCCTCCATGGCCCCAGGAAGGATTCAGGGAAGAGGCCCCATACAGGGAGCCACTCCAGCCAGACACCCCAGCCAGAATGCAGCTGACTGGTAAGATCACACTTGAGGGGCTAGGCCCAGAATGGAGAATGGCAGCGGGAAAGAGAAAAGGAGGCATGCTGCAGGGGTGGGGAATTAGGGAACCCAGTCTCCCAGGAATAAGGTATGTCCAAGTAGAAGATTCCCTGGATTTCAGGTCTGGGTCCTAAATGGGATTTCCTGAACCATCACCCAACAATGATTTCTTCCTTGTCCACCCGGTTCAACCTCACTTCTCCTCATCTAAGAATTGCTCCTTGTGGTCATGCTTCTCCTTACTGCAAGACTAACTCTGTCCAGCCCGGCTCCTCCTGCCTGTGACCCCCGACTCCTAAATAAACTGCTTCGTGACTCCCACATCCTTCACAGCAGACTGGTGAGAATTCCCAAGCACTAGCTCTTCTATTCACTTAACTGGTAAGGTGCCCTCACCCCTATTACTTCCTCTCACTCCCAGACCGATAACCATTCTTCCAATATTGCCTTTGGTATTCCACTGCCTACTGATCACCAGTCCCTATCAAGAATTGTAATTTGCACTAGAGCCTCTTTTAGAAGCTCTAGTCTGAACATAGTGCTCATGGAAGACTATCCCAGTCACTGGGCCACCACACCCCTCTCTATTTCATCTTCCTTCTCCCTCACACATCTTTTTCAACAGAGCCAGTGCCCAGAAGTCAATCCTTTGTCCACTCCTGTCCTGCTACCTGCTGTGGACTTTAGTTTGGGAGAATGGAAAACCCAGACGGTAAGAAAGTCATCCCTGGGATCCCTGGGCTTGGGGCGTGGCTCAGTGGTAGACAACATATGTGACCCTGGGTTTGATCACCAGCACCACACACACACCCATATACACACAGGGAAAGCCATCCCTTACTTTGGCTTCCCAAATTCCTGTCATTATCAGCTCCCTACTGCTTCGCATGGATCCTTCATAATTCTTAAGGTCCCTAAAAATAACCTCATCCTCAGCCTGGCTACCCTAACCCAATCTACATTCACCTATGATGTGTATCCTGTGGACAAGATGATGGATTTCAGGCCAAATTTGTCAAATAGATTCAAAGTAGAACACCATGAAAAGCTGGATAGAAGTCTCTCATGATCATGCCTTTGACTTAAGCCTGTTCAACCTTCTTAAGTTGGCATGGAGAAGTAGGATTGATCTGTATCCACAGACGGCACAATGCTGGGAAGCACCACCAGCAGAATGGAAGTCAGAATCAAGATTCAAGTTTCTAAAAACCTAGGTCAAAAACAAGGTGAAATTTAACAGACACATATAATTCTACATGTGCGAAATGAATGAAGTCCTATTCCAGCTTAGGGCCTTGGTGCCCTGCTTCCCTCACTTAAGCTTCTAGCCCTTTGGAACTGTTAAATAGACCCCAAACTTACCAAGTAATGACACTATTAAAGCAACTATTTTTACATTTATTTATTAATTCATTCATTCATTCATTTTTGCAGTGCTAGGCATTAAACCCAGGGCCTTGTGCATCCTAGGCAAGCACTCTACCACTGAGTTGCAGCCCCAAATCTGAAGCGACTGTTTTTAAAGCTAGCAATTCTAGACTGCTTTAGATGTTTAGCAACCATTTTGTGGAAATATTCTTAGAAAACTATTTTTTGTTGATTGCACTTAAAAGCACTTGTCTAAATACTGAGCATCCCCCTCAGGACACATGCTAATTTATTAAAAGGGACCATATTAAACTAACGTGTCCAGAAAGAATCAACCTGCATAGTGAATGCCTAAAAAACATGTTATATGAGACACAGTTAAAAAACCAAAGACAAAACCTGTTTGGTTAGCTTGGAGAAAAGCAGTAGTCCTATGATGCAGCAAGAAATGCTTCTACTTGGGACTCAGGAAACCTACTGGGATGGAGCACTCGTTGGCAGGTCAACTCTTCTACCCCCAAGATCTCTAGAATCCCTCTCCTTTCCTCAGGTCTGCTAGGAGCACTGGGTCACGGAAGAGCAGTCCCTATGGATCACCTATAGTTCTAGCTCTGCCATTTAATAAATCCCTTCCCTTCATCTTCAGGATCATTACATTGGAGACTCAATTCTTCATTTAGTTTTAAAATGCTATGGTCCTACGGTTTTGTAGCAGAAAGAGTAGACTTACAGCACTAGTTTCAAGAGCTGAAAGTTATAACAGAGCAGAACTTTCTCACTGAAAGTCAGTGTAAGACCAGAGAGGGCTGGCGGACAGTGGAGTTATTGAAGCAAAGGCCGATGACCAATTGTCGGGAGACTGTGAAAGAATTCCTGTGCTGGGTGGGACCCTGGTCCTGTCCAGTTCTCAGCTCCTATGATTCATTCTGCTGGCTACTCCTACAGGCTCCCCACCCGCTAGCATGCCCTTTGAAGCAGTCCACTTCTTTTTCCCATCTCTTTCCCAGGAGCAGACCAAGGCACAGGACATTCTGGGAACAGTGACCCTTCTACTGGAGGGAGTGATGGCAGCACGGGGACAGCTGGGTCCCACCTGCCTGTCAGCCCTCCTGGGACAGCTTTCTGGACAGGTCCGACTCCTCCTTGGTGCCCTGCAGAGCCTTCTTGGAACCCAGGTAAATCTCCAGTTAAGGTTTCCATAGAAATTGTCCTCGGACTCAGTCTTCCTAAACGACCTGAGAGAAGGGGGATTCAAGGGATCTTGAGGGTAGAAGAATTGATCTGCTAAGGAGTGTTCCCTCCCAGCCATAATGTCTGGGCGCAAGTACCTTATCTGTCCCACATAATCAAGGGAAGCCTGATACCTAGACCTGGTCTCTGACTTCAGGCCCATCCTCTGCCCTCAGCTTCCTCCACAGGGAAGGACCACAGCTCACAAGGATCCCAATGCCATCTTCCTGAACTTCCAACAACTGCTCCGAGGAAAGGTGCGTTTTCTTCTGCTTGTAGGAGGACCTGCCCTCTGTGTCAGGCGGTCCCTGCCCACCACAGCTGTCCCAAGCAATACTTCTCTATTCCGCACACTGAACAAGCTCCCAAACAGGACTTCTGGATTGTTGGAGGTGAACTTCAGTGTCTCAGCCAGAACTACTGGCTCTGGACTTCTGAGCAGGCTGCGGGGACTCAGAGCCAAGATTCCTGGTCTGCTGAATCAAACCACCAGGTCCCCAGACCAAATCCCTGGATACCTGAACAGGACACACAGACCTTTGAATGGAACTCATGGACTCTTTCCTGCAGCCTCACCCGGGACCCTAGAAGCCCCAGACATTCCATCAGGAACTTTGGGCACAGGTTCCCCGCCACACAATCTCCAGAATGGATATTCTCCTTCCCCAACCCATCCTCCTACTGAACAGTACATGCTCTTCACCTCTTCGCCCACCTTGCCCACTCCCATGGTCCAGTTCCACCCCCTGCTTCCTGACCCTTCTGCCAACCCTACTAATCCTCTTCTAACCACAGCCCAGCCTCACTTTCCCAATCTGTCTCAGGAAGGGTAAGGTATGCAGACACTGACAGCACTGGCGTGTCTCTCATGTGTAGCTCTCTTCCCTGGATAGTCTCTGGAAGGCAACTGCAGCCATACCAGACATCCTGTTTCCACTTGAAAGCCAAAGCCCTGGTAAAGGTGAATACACAGGACAGACAAAGGGATTGTTTTCCACTGTACATTATAAAACTTCAAAAGATATTTTTTTAAACTGTCAACAATATTCATCAGAGCAGCTAGTTATCTTTGGTCTATTTTCTGCATAAATTTGCAAATCACTAATTCTCTATATGCTTTTTATTCATACAATAATTCTGCACAGGCCTGTTCTGGCGTCATCTTTGAACACAAATAGAGACTAACTATGTGTCAGAAAATAGAAAAGGTAGTTTCCTTTACTTTAAGTTTAAGGCCCTCGAGTGCCCTATTCCCCTTACTGTCATTCTCGGTGGGACTGTTTGGTCCTCTATCCTTAAGACATCCTTACTTTTGATAGATGAGTAACAGGTGTCTCTCAGAAACACTGTCCCTATAAAATAGACAAAACTAAGCCTGTAAAAGAATAAATGAGAGTACCCAAAAGCTAACTAAAAAGCAAAGGAAAGATGTTCTTCACAGGAGGTACCCAGCACACAACCCCACCTCCCAAGAAAGCTAACATTCACCCCCCAGGTAAGGCTATGCAGACAGTTCAGTAAAGACAAGACCTGAATGTGACAGCTGAGCAAACAGCCAGCCCTTCAGCAGCTCAGCAGGAGGCTTTGCCAGGCCTGGGCTCTTGCCTCCCTCCTGTGGAGGTCAGGGGGAAGTGCAGGAAGTGGCAAGAGTCGGGCTCCTAGAGCTCACACAGCAGGAGGACAAACAAGTTGAAGGCTCACTTCTCAAACCCCACAAGTGCATCTAAAAAGCAGCCCTGTGTGCTCACCACAAACCCTACTATGGGATCCCTAAAAAGAAGATAGGGTTGTGGAGCACGGTGGCACACACCTGTAACAGTTACTCAGAAGGCCAAAACAGGAGGGTCACAGTTCAAGGCCAGCCTCAGCAACTTACAAAGACCCTATCCACCCCCTCCCAAAAAAAAGGGGGCTGAAGATGAGTGCCCTGGTTCAATCTCCTGTACCACAGGGAAGCCGGGGTAGGCTCCAGAGGCTTTGCAAATAAGTCTTGCTGTCTTGGTGCTCAGGAAGGGGAGGTTTACCTTGAACAGAAAGATCAAGTTACTACCTCCTGAAGTTCCCGAAGGAAAACTAGTGGAAATATTTTCCTCTCTCCAACCCCACAGAAAAGGAAAGCCTACCATGTGGGTGGAGGCACCAGGAACTCAGGATTCCAAACACTGCCACAGATATCCCAGGGTCCCCAAAAGCATTCCAAAACTAGGGTGAAATCAGAAACTGCACATATGTTCCTTTTTAAAAAAAAAAACAAAACAGGGTTTGATTAAATTACTGAGGCTGGCCTTGAACTTGAGATCCTCCTGCCTCAGCCTCAAGAGTAGCTGGGATTATGCACTACTACTCTCAGTTTATATTTCCTTTTCTAATGCTCACACAACTCAGTAAGGTGGATGTTACCACCTCTATTTTAAGGATGAGGAAACTAAGGCTCAGAGAAGCCAGGTAAATTATCAATGGTCACAGAGCCTGTTAGCAAGAATAGAAACACCCTAGACTGATTCACTCTCAAGGCCATAGTCTCCTCAGTGTGGTGCACTGTCCAATATATCATTCAGTGGTTCTATTTGCTGGGAAAGACTTCCAAGTCCTTATAGAGTAAATATACCAACTATTAATGAGGCACTTGACCACTGAGCTCTATCTCCAGTCCTTTTCTTTTTGAGACAGGGTCTCACTAAGTTGTTGAGGCTGGCCTTAAATTTGTGATCCTCCTGCCTCAGCCTCCTAAATCACTGGGATTATATCCTGGCTACATCCTCAGCCCTTACTAACAAATTCTGAGTGAAAAACCTAAACTCTTGGTGGGGGTGACCAATTTAGACATCTCCAAGTGTTCTTCTCTTCCTGGCCAGAATAGTTACCATGAGAGGGAATTAACAAATGCACAAAGCTGGGGTGCTGTTTAGTGGTAATGTGTTTGCCTAGCAGGAGCAAGGCCCTGGGTTCCATTGCCAGCACCACAAAAAAAGTACACACAGTTCAAGTATGTTGTCCAAATCTCAGGTGCTCAGTTCTGCATGAGAAAGAATTAGTTCAACCACACTACAAATCTCAGTGTGCAGTTAATGAAATGGTTAGTGGAAATTATAATTTATTTAAATACCAAAGTATGTTAAATTTAATAATCAAAACCATAAAATGATCAAATAAAACACATTACAGCATATGAAAAAGCTAGAACCCAAGATAATATATGCCAAAGGGACCAAAGAATTATGGATTCTCAGTGCAGTTATATAAGAGATAAGGATGGCAAAAATGCAAATATAGTCAGAAAGTTCCAGGCATCTGATATTTGCATTTGACTTACTCTAGTTCAGGCAAAAAAGAAAGCTCATAGTTTTCTCTAGTGTGAATAAATGTGTACCTATTAAGAATCTATCCTAGGGGCTGGGGCTGTACCTCAGTGGTAGAATGCTTGCCTCGCATGCCTGAGTCACTGGGTTCTATCCTCAGCACCACATAAAAATAAAAAAATAAAAAAGATATTGCGTTCATCTACAACTAAAATAATAATAATAATAATAAAGAATCTATCCTAGCCAGGCACAGTGGCACACACCTGTAAGGCTGAGGCAGAAGGATAGCAAGTTCAAAGCCAGCCTCAGCAACTTAGTGAGACCCTAAGCAACTTAACATAGACCCTACAGACCCTGTCTCAAAATAAAATACAAAAAAAAAGCCTAGGAATGTGGCTCAGTGGGTAAGCACACCCAGGTTCAATCCCCAGTACAGAAAAAAAACTTATCCTAGAGTGCTCGCCTAGCATGTGCAACATCCTGGGTTTGATCTCCTGCACCATAAAAGATAACTAATCTAATCTGGAGCATCAGGTGTAGCACATTCTTGGCATATATGAAGCCCTGGATTCAACCCCCAGAACTAAAAAAAAAAAAAAAAAAAAAAAAGACTCTAAAAACCATTCCCAAATCAGTCCACCTGGCTGATTCCATCTCTTCTTCCCTTTTATACACACACACACACACTTTACAATCAGAATGCTCTTATTTCTGTTTTACTTTATACTAGTTCTCTTTCTTTTGCCACCCCACGACAGTCTGCTATAATATCCAACAAACTATTCACAGAAGTTAGGTTCTCCCTCTCTAACCCTAACTCATCCTTCTCTAATCGTTGAAGAGAACCTGACCCCATGGAAAGATTCTAAGATTCCATAAAAATTCACCCCAACCCCCAAGGCATCTGCTACTCCCTGCCCTACACCACCCATGGTAACAAAACAAAACAAAACAAAACAAAAAAAACCTTCCCTCCTTCCTAAATTCTATTTCATTCATTTTCAACCAATTTCCCTAAATAGTATTTCTTTCTTTTTCTTCTTTTTCCTAAATCCTATTTCTAATGCCTCACGTACAGACCTGAAAATGATGGGAAAGCAAACACCCCAGGCAAACCAGCAGGGGGACCAACTCCTGTGGCGAAACCAGGATATCAAAAGTCAGTTACTGGGGCTGGGGCTGTAGCTCAATGGTAGAGAGCTTGCCTAGCATGTGTGAGGCACTGGGTTTGATCCTCAGCACCACATATAAATAATAAATGAATAAAACAGAGATCCATCAACAACTAACAATATGTTAAAAAAAAAAAAGTCAATTGCTTGGGCTGGGGTTGTGGCTCGGTGGTAGAGCGCTTGCCTAGCATGTGTGAGGCACGGGGTTCGATTCTTAGCACCGCATATAAACAAATAAAAGTCCACTGACACTTAAAAAATATTAAAAAAAAAAAAAAAGACAATTGCTTAACACATAATCTTTCTAATTCTTACCCTGAATTTCCCAGGGGAAAAGAGTCCCATATGCTTTCCCAGATCTTCAAATGCCAGGCTGAAGAGCCTGTTCGCAGGCTGGAGTCCTTGTCATCATCGCTACTTCCTTAACTTTTTTCTTCTTCCACTTACAAGTGACTGCAGTTAGGCTGCTGCATTGTTCTGGGCACTGGCACTGAACTGCCAGCCTCATTGGTATTACTGCCCTGTCCACTACACTGGTCTATGTAGCAGCTCACGGTTCAGTGTCACTCATAAGTTAGGTTCTCCCACTCTATCCCTCCCTCCCTCCCAGGTCACCACTGAAACATGGAGCAGAGAACCAACTCCACCTGCTTCTATAGACAAGTCCTCTCTTCCTCCTCTCATAAGTCACATCTCAAGTCCATGTCAAAAAGTGTCCACTCAAAGCTTCCATTAAAAAGAACTTTTCCAGGCTATGCAAGTAACTCATTCAAGTCAATGTGAACTGACTTCCTGGAGACAGCATTGGAAGGACACAAACATGGCGCCTTGCCAATTCAAAATTCTATGCCAAATGGGTAGTATCTTCCGGGCATGGGGTATTACTCTCAGGAGCCAAAGCACAACCCTTCCTCCAGATAGAACATCACACAAGAGGATAAATGCTGGAATAGTCAGCCAGGAGACTCTAAACCCCAAAACCAGAAAACCCTACACCCAAAAAACAAAAGGCTGGGATTGGGACAGACCCTATGTTGACACATGGTCATCTGGCTGTGGGCCAGAAATATACCACAGACAAATTAGAAAAAATTACTTTAAAGAAAATAGAAATTTGTTAAAGAAGGGGGAGAGGAAGAGTCTGAAAAAGTAAGGTTTAATTAAAAAGTCACATTCACAAAACAACTTCTGATTCACTTCAAGCTTTCCCACTGGGTCTTTCATAGGCAAACTAATTTCCCATTGAGTTCAGACTAGCTAAAGATACACGAACAGTGGGCAGAGAGCTGGTTCCTCCTGAAAAGGTGAACAACAGCAACTTCTACTCAGGCTTAAACAATGTCCACAACCTGAGTGACCAAGCAGCAAGCTAGCATCCCTTGAGGTTCAGAAGGCCAGTTTCTTCATCAGCAGATAAACTCTGGAATCCACCTCAAATCCATGCAAGTTGTTGGCATCACCTTGCAGCCTCATGAGCAGGCCTCCATAGGACACGTAGGCAGAGCTGAAATAGAAGGATCCCCATCCCTTGAATCTGAGCTCCATCCCAGCATAAAAAAAAGAAACAGTGTTCTGTCATTAGGGAACCAAAAATTCAGACAAAGAAAAATGCACAGATACATGCAAAGCAGTGTTTTTTACACTAGCAAAGGTGGAAAACATCTACATGCACAAAATTAAGGGAATGGCCAAATGAATTAAGATATATCCACAATGTTATACAGCTATTGAAAATGTTTAGGAAAAGCCTTACATTAACATGGGGAAACATGCTGTACATATGTTAAACAAAAAGAGAAGAAAACATTAGAATAAACAACATGATCTCAAAAGAAAAAAGCAGATTTAAAAAAAGAAGTTAAAAGACAATTCAAAAATGTTCATATAAAAGGTGCCTTCTGGGTATGAAATTATAGGTAACTTTCCCCCATTCACATTACTTCTCTGCTTCAAATAGCTTACAAAGAACACATATTGTTTTAATAAAATTTTAAAGAAAAAAATAAGCGAGAAACCAAAGAACCAGGGATTGGGTTACAAAGTAGCAAAACACACACACACAAATAAACAAAAACAAAAAAGCCTAGCAGTTTAATCACTTAGTGCTGCGTGTAGTTCCTGGGGAAGCCACTCTTCTTGGCACTTCACACAGCAGGATTACCAGTTTTTGGACCACCAGGCCTTGAGATCCTGACAATGGGCAAGGTGGGCAGCCAACACTTCAGACTGGAAACTGGACTAAGAACAGTTACTATTTAGGTCCTAAGTTTGAGGTGCTTTAGGACAGGGGCCCAACACAGGAAGCAAGAGCATAGCCCAGGGATTGTGGCTCAGTGATAGAGCGCTTGCCTGGAATGTGTGAGGAAGCATTGGGTTCGATTCTCAGCACTGCATATAAATAAATAAAATAAAGGTCCATTGACACCTTAAAAAAAAAAAAAAGCACAGCCCAAATTCTCAGAATGCAGAACTTACAGGCGTGTTGCTGCTTCAGTAGACGTTTCGTCCCCCTCAATCCTGTACACCTTCCCATACATTACATACTCAAACTGGTCAGCCCTGCAGAAAAACAGTGGCAAAGTTATTCTTCATAGTAATTACATACAAACAATCCTTTTCAGCTGGGCACAGTGGCACATGCCTGTAATCCCAGCAGCTCAGGAGGCTGAGGCAGGAGGATCTCGAGTTCAAGGCCAGCCACAACAATTTAGCAAGACCCTAGGCAACTTAGGGAGACACTGATTCAAAATAAAACACTTTTTTAAAAGGGCCAGGGATGTGGCTCAGTGGTTAACACCCCTGGGTTCAAAAAAAAAAAAAAAAAAAGATCCCTTTAAAACAGTAACAAAGGGTAACTGGGCCAGGCGCAATGGCACTTGCCTGTAATCCCAGCAGCTTGGGAGGCTGACAGGAGAATTGCAAGTTCAAAGCCAGACCCCTGAGTTCAATCCCCAGTACCAAAAAAGAAATGGTAACTGGTAGCCAGGTATAGTGGCTATACCTGTAGTCCTAGTTAACTGGGAAGCTGAGACAGAAGGATCACTTGAACCCCAGAAGTGTGAAGCCAGCCTGGACAACATAGTGAGCTACCATCTCAAAAAGATTAAAATTAGAATAAAATGGTAACTGGTAATTAAGTGCCAGCATTATAACAATAGTCCCTTCAGAAACATGTCACTTAGTCCTTCCTCACCATAATCCTTGTGAGCCAGGCATGACCATCTCTATTTTACTGATGAGAAAACTGAGAACGAAAGAGATTAGGATATTCAACAAATAAGTAGTAAAGCTGAGAATTAAATTCAATGAAGCTCCAAAGCCTCTCTATCACACCAAACTCCCTCCCACAGCCTAGGCCACTCAATGGTCATTTCCTCAGCCTTCAGAAAGCTACACCTCACCAGCATGATGTCCATGATATCATTGCTCTCAGTAAATACCTGGTTGTTTTAATTCTTTTTTCTTTTTTCTTTGGTACTAGGAATTGAACCCAGAGGTCTTAACCATCCCCTAGACCTTTTTATTTTTTATTTTCAGACAGGGTCCTACCAAGTTGCTTAGGGCCTCGCTAAGTTTCTGAGGCTGGCTTTGAACATGCAATTCTCTTGCATCAGCCTCCTGAGCTGCTGGGATTATAGGCTTGTGCCACCACACCTAGATGGTTGTTTGAATTCTTAAATGCGGCAATTTCTTTAAGGTTTCTCAGATTCTGCTGATAATCATTTATTCCTGGGATTAAATAAAGGTCTTTCTAAATCAGACACAGTAATCCCAGCTACTCAGGAGGCTAAGACAGGAGGATTGCAAGTTTGAAACCAGCCCAGCGAACTTAGCAAGACTCTGTCTCAAATAAAACTAAAGGCTGGGGATGGAGCTCAGTGGCAGAGTGCTTGCCTACCATGTATGAGGCCAAGGTACAGTTCAATCCCCAGTTGCAGGAGTAGTTCTATCCCACTTAGTCCTCAGGGCATATTTCAATACTTAAAGTGCTCCCTTCTCCACTCCCTCACCTGGAAGGCCTGTCATCTGTAGGGTTGTATTCACCATCATCCAAGGTACCATCTTCATACAAGGTACTAGCTATGACCAATCGGAACTTGTCACCTGGAAATAAAAGCAATTATCTAAGGATGAAGAATAGATGAAATTAAGAAGAGGGGAACAAAAACCTCTTGCTATTGTCTGTGTTCAATACTTACCCAAGTCTACAGGGTAAATCTGAATGTTTACATCTAAAATGAGGTCCATCTTGAAAGATTCACTCTCACAATGCAGTCGAGATACTGGGAAAAAAATAAAGTAAGTGACAGGCATATTTACTAGGTCCAGGGCAGAACATACAGATCCCAGTTTGGTGGTTAACTGCAAAAGAATTTTAATCTAACCCGACATACATCCATTGGCCTCTCCACCGTTTTCATGAAAGTCCAGGTTCAATCAGAACCAATTGTGCAAAAAGGAAAAGGGCAAAAACTATGGCAAGGAAACAGAAACTCCAGAAAGAATCAAAGATCCTCTGGCAGCAAATACCTAGGCTCTAGGCCCCTTGAATGATTGAGAACATGACTCTGGGCAAGTATTCATTTATCCAAAGGTTTTCTCTTTCTGTGCTATGTATTATGCGAAAGGATTAACAGGGTGTATAAGAACTTGATAAACATCTCAGTATGTAGACAAAGTATCACCAAGGAGAAAAAATTGTCAATCAATGATAAGAGTAAAGAGGTGTATGCCAAGCAGTGAGCTCTAACTCAGAGAGGACTTCACAAACAGCTAAAGATTCTGGGGGCAAAATAAGTTAGGAAGTCAAATAACTCACTCTGTGGTCTTGGGTGGGTTACTTAACCTCTAGGAACAAAATGGAAAAGACACTACCCACCTCACGGGGACTTTTGCGAGCAATAAACAAGGCAAAGGGTGAGGCACAGAATAGTATCTAAAACAGAATAGGTCGCAATTATAAAGATGTCCAGTATCATGGCTGAAAACCACCCAGGCACCAAGCACTGCAAGTGTGACGCCAGCGAAAACTCAAAGTCTCAATCTTCTCATTCATAAAATGTTTCCTAGCAGGGCGCGGTGGCGCACGCCTGTAATCCCGGCACTTCGGGCGGCTCAAACAGGAGAATCACGAGTTCAAAGCCAGCCTCAGCAATGCGGAGGCGCTAAGCAACTCAGTGAGACCCTGTCTCTACATAAAACACAAAATAGGGCTGGGGATGTGGCTCAGTGGTCGAGTGCCCCTGAGTTCAATCCCTGGTACCAAAAAAAAGAAAATGTTTCTTGAGGCAGGTCATTTCATCAGAACCTGTTGCTTGAGGCTGGCCACGTGAACCGGGTAGAAGGGGGCCCAGGGGCGTGGCAAGGAGGCAGGCCTCTTCTTGTGTACAGCTCCTGCGTACCTTAACTTACCTCGGTCAAACTTTTTACCCTCCGGGTCAATGTCTTTCACATCGAAAATATCCTCAAAAAGAATGCCCGCCATCGTAAGGGGGCCACGAGAGTAGCAGAAGCGCTGACCACGCAGCCACGACTGGGGGGTTCGCGCACCCCCTCGCGTGGAGAAAAAGAGACAGGAAAAGTGTGCAGGCTGAAGAGCCGCAACACCGGGGCAGAATAACGCATGCGCAACGAGTTCCAGTAAGGCAACCACTTCCGCCGACTCCCTCTCGGGGCTTCTAAACTTCCGCCCGGAAAGATTGCTGTGGTGAGGCTTGGACATTGAGGGCGTGTCTCTAGGTTCAGGTGATACCGCCCAGGGCGGTGACACAAGAGGTCACACCTCCGTGGAGGTGGCGCGGGTTCTCCGGCTCCGCTGCAGCTCTACTGCGCCCTCCTTAGAGTCCCGAACTCGAAGACTGGAATGCGTGGGGGCCTAACCCAGGCAAGGACCTTGATCCTTGGCCCAGAGAAGCCCTGCCCTAGCCCTGCCTTGTTGGTCCGCCAGCCCGCAGGGGCACAGTCCGCACCCGGGGTGGGTGGAACAGAACCCCGCCCCCAGAAAGCTGGCGGGGCAGGGCATAGTGCCCAGCCCCTCCAGCTGGCACCAAGGCCCCCCGGGGCCGGACCGGGCCGGCTCGGCCCTGCTGGACGTCACCCGACCGGGTCCGTCCGGTTTGGGAATTTGCCATGATGTCACTATGGAGAAGAGAAAAGTCTGCACTGTCCTTTCCCTTGGTGCTGCACCCTCCCCACCACTGCCCTCTTTCCCAGGGGCCAGCTCTCCTCCCCCCACCTCCCCTTCAGTCTGACACTAATCCCCTCACGCTGCGCTCCCCCAAAGCGTTGCCCCTTCAACTTGGTACTGCCCTTTCCCCCACCACTGCCCTCTTTCTGCACACTGATCTGCATGCCCCTTCGTTTTGTCCCATTGTCCCCCTATTGGAAGAGAGGTCTTCCCTCAAACTGCCCCTTCTTCCTGGTTGTCAACTTCTCTCTCATACTGCCTCCTTACTGAGCACTGACCCCTCCCCTTGACCACTGCCGCTGCTTTCCAAATGCTCCCCATCCTGGTACTGCGCCCTCCTACAAACTGTTTCTTGGGCACTGCGCTCTTGCGTGGCTCTAGCTCTAACAAGACCTATCCACCTTGTGTTCACCCCACCCTGTTCTATCCTTCCAAGGACCTGATAGAGAATGCGGAGCCCCAACAGGCCGTTCCCCCAACACGGCAAGACGTCAGCAGCTACTCGGGTTTCTCGTTGGGCCCTGCCAGGGAGAAGCGACCTCTGCTCCCCCACACCCGCCTCCCAGGAGTGGCCTTCCCAACACCTACAACTCCCTTCCCTCAGGCCTCACCTTTTCCCGTACCCTCTCCACCTCCACCCCGGCGCACCCCGCAGGCCTGGCAGCTCCAGGAGCAGCTCCATGAGGGAGCCCCGAGGAAAGAAAGAGGGGAGGGAATGAGGAAGATGGCCTAGAATTCCCCCTCTGAATCGTTCCTAGCTTTGCTTTTCACCCTGGATGGGGCAGAGGGGACTACCTAGGCTCTCCTGAACCACCTGTTCCTCTCTAGGAGCAGAGAAGGGGCTGCTCCTAACGGATCGAGCCTCAAGAGCCCAATTTAGACGGTTGTGAAGCCCCCAGCCCCAAGCCCTACTGAACCCCAGCGTCTCCAGGTCCTCTTGCCCTGCGCAGACAGCTGTGGACCGGACCGGCCCCTCCAGGTGCCAGAGTACCCGCCCTCGCCCCAGCCGCGAGTCCGGGGTCAGTCCCCAGCCTCCACTGGAGGGAGCGCGGGCTTGCACCCAAAGCGCCCCCTGCCGCCTTTTTCTAGCCTGGAAAGCGGCTCCACCGCAGACCCCAGCCGGGATGGGCCGGCCCCTCCGGATGGGCCGGCGGGCGGAGCGGCGCAGAGGGCACCGCCCCCGGCCCGCCCGCAGAGGAGGGGACGCGAGCGGGAGGCTGCGCCTGAGGCGCCCGCCCGGGACCCGCCGCACTCTGCACTCGGCCGCTCGGGCTGCGGGGACCGGACGGCTGCCTGCTCGGGCTCTGCGGGCTGGGAGCCGAGTCCAGGCCGGAGCCCGAGCGGCAGAGGGAAACCAGAGGGCAGTACGCGGAGATGGCGGCCACAGCGGCCGTGGCGGCCGAGGAAGGGATGGAGCCGCGAGCGCTGCAGTACGAGCAGACCCTGGTAAGTGAAGCCGAGCCGAGCTCGAAGGGTTGCACTTCAGTACAGCTGCTCCAGATTACTCTAGGAAGCGCAAGGACTGGGGGCCTGCCTTACCTCCGCCTCAGTCCTCTGAGCTGGGGAAACTGAGGCTGAGGAGTCCAAGAGGCTGCAGCACCAGAAGGTTGGAAAACTGCTTGCTGGCTTCTGGCTGAGGCTGGGGGCCTTCAGAGGACAATGACACCAAGTGTTTATCTTCGGTGTGCCTCCCTTTACATCCACACCAACACACACCTTTTCTTTGCCCCTCTCCTCACCATCTGAGCCCAAGTCTCAGCGCTCCAGTACCCCTCCCCAGAACCATCCATACCCTGGAACTTTCCACACTCCTTCGGTCTCCACCATCCAAGACATTCCCTGTGTCCCTGCCATGTACATGACATTCTGCTAGGCATAGAATCTAGAGTGTGTAGACAGGTGATCAGACTCAAACCTCACCCCAGCTTCTGCCTTTGTGGGCTCAAAACCAGCATTGGCAGGAACCTCTCAGTGGATCCTCTGGGGGGAAAAGTGGCCTGCCATCCTGGAATATGGAAGCTTTAGGGAGGATGGGTGAAGCAGATATGGGTGTGGGAATTGGACCTTTGTCCATGCTGGCCCTGGGTATGCAGCCCCCACCCAACTCCGGGGTGTCCCTTGACCTCATTTTCTAATGAGGAGGGGTTCTGAGCTGAGTCATGGCCACTGTTATTTGAGAAGCTATTTGACCCTTCTTATGTCACTTGAGTGGGGGACCCAAGCCCTAGGTAAAGGAACAGCCCATGGCTCCTTTTTATCAGCTTGGGCTGGAATTTGCCCAGGAGGGTGGCAGAGAGGTAACCTCTCCAGGAGAAGAGGGCCTGGGCTATAACTGAGTCAGGGAGGTGCCCAATTACAAGAGAGAGAGGGAGAAAGGGAGACTGGATAAAACAGGATGACTGAGAGAGGTGGTAGGTGTGGGAGTAGAGCAAGGGAGCCGAGCAAGCCCTTAGGATAGGGTGGGAGATATCTATCAGTCTGCACAGGCCAAAGAGAGGGGCACTGATCATGGAGCCAGGCACCTGGCCTCAGAAATGGTGTCTCTGTTGCACCAGCCACATCTCCATCTCCTTCCCTTGTGTCTCTATCTCAGGAATGAGCTCTCAGGGTCAAGCTCTCTCCTACCACTCTCTGATCCAGCCTCTCCCCCTTCTCCTGCCTACCCTTTTGTCTGTCTCTCACCTCCCCCCTCCTACACTGTGTCTCTGCATATTCTACTCTCTTTTCCTCCTCCCTGCTTCTTCCCCTTCTCATTTCTCTCCTCTGTCATTTTCTCTGGCCTCTCTCTAGTTCTCTTCTCTGAGCTTTCTCCCTATTCTCACTATCTCTCACTCTCTCTCTGTGTCTCTATCTGTCCCTGCCTCTCCCTGCTCCAACCCCAGCCCCAACAGGAGCCCTTTGTGTCCTGAAGCTCTGCGGGTGGCAGCCGGAATCTACTCCTCCCCACCCCCCAACACACGCCCAGCTTGGCAGGTCTAGCCATAGCTCCGAGACTCTTCCATCCCATCACCCAGCATCCACAGTCACAGCTTTGCCATCCGAAGCCTCTGCTGTCCCTGACCTGCCACTGGACTCTGGGCAGCTCTAGAGTGGGGCTGAGGCCACCAAGCACTCTCCACCCTCCTGGAGAAGCTTTCCATTCCCAGCTGGGCAGGCTGGCTAGTGGGGGCTGGGGGTGGAGAATGGGGACAAGGGGATTAGGGTGGGTGGGAGGGGTGCAGCTGATTTGGTAACAGGCCAGAGGCCCAGCAGGAACGTGATAAGGATTGGGGCCGCGCCTGCTTCTAGGCCCTACTCAGCTGCCCTCAGCTCCACCAGGCTCTTATTGTTGCCCATATGCCCTTGACCATCCCTTATTCTCTGACCTTCCTTCCTCCCACTTTCAGACTGTGCCTTAGACTTTTCCATCTTTTCCCTCTTCTGGAGCCTTCCCTCCCACTTCTCTTCAGTGCCCCCACCTCTGGCCTGTGAGAAGAGGACCAATTATTCTGCCACCCCCAGATCTGTGTCCCTGTACCTTGGTTGTCCCTGTCACTCTAGCCAGGGCAGCCCCCACACTCAGCAATGTATATTGTTCCCACATGCAAAGTCAGAGTGGGAACCATGGGTTCCAGGGGGGTATACAATGTGGGGGCTGGGAGAAAGGGAGCCAAGGCCCCAGGAGCACACTAATGCCCATCTTCCCCATTGCTCCAGATGTATGGCCGGTATACTCAGGAACTAGGGGCCTTTGCCAAAGAGGAAGCTGCTCGGATTCGCCTGGGAGGCCCTGAGCCCTGGAAGGGGCCCCCTTCCTCTCGGGCTCCCCCAGAGCTCTTGGAATATGGACAGAGCCGTTGTGCCAGATGCCGCAGTGAGATCTGGGTTGGGGCAGGGGACCTGGCTGGGCTGTGCTGTGCTGATGGGGGAAGAAGCCATTGGAGCTACCAATGGAGGAAGGGGAGAAGCAGTAACCAGGATAGGAACACTTGGGTGCCAGACTCCCTGTTGATCTTACCTTCCCTGCTCCCAGTCTGTTCCGTACGCTGCCACAAGTTCCTAGTATCCAGGGTTGGTGAAGACTGGATCTTCCTGGTCCTCCTGGGGCTCCTCATGGCACTGGTCAGCTGGGCCATGGATTATGCCATTGCTGTTTGTCTACAGGGTGAGAACAAAGGCTGGCAGGGGGAGGACTGGGGAAAATCAACCTGCTTCCCATGTGCAACAGTTGTTGAGGCTTCTCGGCCACTGACCATTTTCCCCACACAGTCGAACTGCCCATCTTCAGGCACAAATACTGCCACTCCCATAGGTTGTAACTTCTTGGGGTTTTTTGTTGTTGTTGTTGTTGTTTTTTTTATTTGGTTTGTTATGGAGGATTGAACCCAGGGACACTTAACCACTGAGCCACATCTCCAGCCCTTTTTTTTTATACTTTATTTAGAGACAGGGTCTCATTAAGTTGCTTAGGGCCTCACTAAATTGCTGAGGCTGACTTTGAACTTGAGACTCTCCTGTCTCAGCCTCCTGAGCCACTGGGATTACAGGTGTGCACCACCATGCCCAGTATAACTTCTTGCCTCTTTCCAACTGACCCTCTTACCTGTAATGGGCTTTGTCCTAGGGTCTCTTTCCTTCTATCTGTGCCCAGGCTGTGGGCAGTATTCCCTGGGAAAACTTGCCATATCAGTGTGTCCTGGTGGCCAGGATTAAGTATGTGCAATTGGGGTCCACATCTTCTTTCCACAGCCCAGCAGTGGATGTCTCGGGGCTTAAACACCAGCATCTTACTCCAGTACCTGGCCTGGGTCACCTACCCTGTTGTCCTCATCACTTTCTCAGCCGGATTCACACAGATCCTGGCCCCTCAGGCTGTTGGTATGATAGGAGAGAGAAGAGGGCAGAGGGCAGGCCTCCTGAAGTGTATACATCAAATGACTTTTCTGGGCATGAACCGCCTCCAGGGTCTGGCATCCCCGAGATGAAAACCATCTTGCGGGGAGTGGTGCTGAAAGAATACCTCACTCTGAAGACCTTTGTGGCTAAGGTCATTGGGCTGACCTGTGCCCTGGGCAGTGGGATGCCCCTTGGCAAAGAGGTAACTGTGGGTTGTGGAATGGAGTCCCTCCCAGTGGAGGAAGAGGCCAGGCCAGGTCAGGCCAGGGCCCCTCCCCACTCATCATAGGCCCCCACCCTGCAGGGCCCTTTTGTGCATATTGCAAGCATGTGCGCTGCCCTTCTCAGCAAGTTCCTTTCCCTCTTTGGGGGTATCTACGAGGTAAGGGGAACCCTGGGGGAAAGAGGGTGGGTAGGTGCTGAGCCCAGGTTGATGCCCCCTTGCACCACTCTTGCCAGAATGAATCCCGGAACACGGAGATGCTGGCTGCTGCCTGTGCCGTGGGCGTGGGCTGCTGCTTTGCGGCACCTATTGGAGGTAGGTAGGGCTCCTCCGTCAGCACAGCCACCCCTCCTCTGGGTCTGAGTTCTTAGACCAGGCCCAGGCACCAAGTGATGCTCTTGCCTGCCCCTGGCAGGTGTCCTGTTCAGTATTGAGGTCACCTCCACCTTCTTTGCTGTCCGAAACTACTGGCGGGGCTTTTTTGCTGCCACCTTTAGTGCCTTCATTTTCCGGGTCTTGGCAGTCTGGAACCGTGATGAAGGTGAGAGGCACCTGGGAGATGAGGGAGCCCAAGATGGTTTAGGTGGGGGATCCCTGAAGCTAGATCTGACTCCTTGCTACTCCTTCAGAGACCATTACTGCTCTCTTCAAAACCCGGTTCCGGCTCGACTTCCCCTTTGACCTGCAGGAGTTGCCAGCCTTTGCTGTCATTGGGTGAGGAGCTGAGGGGTGGGGGGGCGCCAGACAGGAGGGAGGCTTCCATGAGAAGACCCCCTTCAACACTAGTGCTTCTTCCCTCTCCAGCATTGCTAGTGGCTTTGGGGGAGCCCTCTTTGTCTACCTGAACCGGAAGATTGTCCAAGTGATGCGGAAGCAGAAAACCATCAATCGCTTCCTCATGAGGAAGTGAGTTGGCCATAGACTCTTCTCCAGACTGCTTTGGGTTGTATGAAGGCCACACGTTGTAGGGGGACAGTGAGGAATGAGATAGTGGCCTAGGCATTGCACTGAGAAATTAGCCAATGGTCTTTCCAGGCTGACTGAACATTTTGATGTTTATATGAATTACTGGAAAGTTGAATTTTTAGTCAGTGGCAAAGGATATTTGAGATCAAAGACTGAAGCTTTCTTGGGTCCTCTGGCCTGGCCCAGATAGCAGTGTTCCCTGGAGAGTGTTTATTTGCCTTGGTTTATCTCCTGTGACCCATGGGAATGGATGAGATTTTTTATCTCTGGAACATAGCCCTCAGTTGTGACCCTGACAATTGGTAGTGGAGAGGCCTAAGACGTGACTTTCATTGAAACTGACATCCTTAAGGGAGAGGGCAGCCAACTGAACCTATTCCCCGCGGCACCTTTGGTCAACTTCATGAGTGACCTTAGCTTCTTCTACACTAACCTTCACCCTAAGTCACCACGGAGAGGCAGAGGCAGAAATGTCTCTATACCCTCACACAATGTGCCCTTCAGCTGGACCTTCTGCGGGTGGAGGGCTAAGTTATGGCTTGGAGGTATCCAAAAGAGGGTTAGGGATGGACTTTCCACTGCTACTACCCACACAAAGTCAAGGAGCAGCAGAGAGGCCTTTGGGTCAGACCCCCCAACTTTTGTAATAACCCTGGTTCACTATCAGCTTCGGGGCTGTCATGTCATCAATGGTAAAGGGGACCTTTTCTCAGGATTATATGCTTTTATGTAAGAGCCAAGACTCTGCTCTGACCTCAGCCCTGAGGTATGAGGGCACTCAGCTCATCGCCAGTCTATAGGAGGTTACACCACCTATGCCTGATGCTGTGAAACCTACATCTCTAGACGCCTGCTCTTCCCGGCTCTGGTGACTCTGCTCATCTCCACTCTGACCTTCCCCCCTGGCTTTGGGCAGTTCATGGCTGGACAGGTAACCCCAGGCAAAACAGACACATGCACTCTCCCCTGAGACGCATTCCTTCTAAAGTCAACAGCCCCAGTGTAACTCTGGGATTCCTTGTTCTCACGGGTTTCTATGGGCTCTTTCCCAGCATCTTGTCTGTTCCCCAGCCTGAGGCACCCTGTTCACCTTAGCTTTCACAGAAAGAGACACTGGTCACCTTGTTTGACAACCGGACATGGGTCCGCCAGGGCCTGGTAGAGGAGCTAGAGCCACCCAGCACCTCACAGGCCTGGAGCCCACCACGTGCCAACGTCTTCCTCACCCTGGTCATCTTCATTCTCATGAAGGTGGGGCTTGCCACATATATATATATCCCTAACGTTACCTAGACTTACTAGGTGTGGGCATTGTCCCAAGCCCTTGCTTCATGTTAACTCCATGAAGCCTCCTAGCAATGCTAGAAGAAAGGTGTTCTTGTCCCTGTTTTAAAGATGAGGAGTTAAAGCACAAAGAGTTTAAGTAATTCACCCATAGTCACAAGTTACATGGGGTGTAAGGATTCGAACCCACACCATCTGGTTCCAGAGTCCTTCCCCTTCCTTTCACCTCCTGGGATTCTGGGATACGTGGGGAGATTGTTCCTGCTGATAAGCAAGGCAGGCTCCCCTGGGGGACACCTCTGCTTGTTTGAACCGCCTCCTGTCTGCAGTTCTGGATGTCTGCACTGGCCACAACCATCCCGGTGCCCTGCGGGGCCTTCATGCCTGTCTTTGTCATCGGTGAGTTTGCAACTGCCTGTCCTCCCAGCCTGCACCCTCCTCATACTCTGGCTATCCCTGGCCATCCCCTCTCTGCCCAGGAGTGGGTTTTGGTCCAGCCCCTTGCCCAGACCCCCAACCCTGCAGGGCTGCCCCCTGCACTGAATGACCCACTGGCCCCTCCCCTACCCTCTGACCCTTTCTCTTCCTAGTGCCCTTGCCCTCCCCCTCCACTACCTTTTTCTCTTCCCGCCCCCCTCCCTGAAGGAGCAGCATTTGGACGTCTGGTGGGTGAAAGCATGGCTGCCTGGTTCCCAGATGGGATTCACACAGACAGCAGCACCTACCGGATTGTGCCTGGGGGCTATGCAGTAGTTGGTGAGTGCCCTACGTCTGTTTGCTCTGCGGTAATGGAGATCAAACCCAGGGTCTTGCATGTTAGGCAGGCACCTGCCTTGGAAGACCACTGCCCCAGCCACAGAGTCTGAGGCTCTGGTGCCCCCTGCTGGCAGATGCAGAGGTCCAATCCCGAGGACCGTATGGGACAGCCTTGAGGGACCACCATAGGCCCTGCCCAGGGAAGGAAGGGTCTTCTGGAGCCTGGGCACCCAGAGACTGAGAATGGCTGTCTCCAGGGGCGGCTGCACTGGCAGGAGCAGTGACACACACAGTATCTACAGCCGTGATTGTGTTCGAGCTCACAGGCCAGATCGCCCACATCCTGCCTGTCATGATTGCCGTTATCCTGGCCAATGCTGTTGCCCAGAGCCTACAGCCATCACTCTATGACAGCATCATCAGGATCAAGAAACTGCCCTACCTGCCTGAGCTGGGCTGGGGCCGCCACCAGTATGGAGGACCGGGTGCAAAGGGGGTGTGGGGTGAGGGGCAGAAGGCTTGCTAGGAGCCCTGTCACCCACCTCCAGCAAGATCCTAAGCTGGGAGACTGGCCACCTTGCTCCCTCTCTCCCCTTCAGACTTTCCTCTCCCTGGGGTTCCTTGTAGCCAGCCCCAGCTGAACAAAAAGAAGGGTGAGGCCAGGCACGGTGGCACACATCTATTATCCCAATCACTCAGGAGGCTGAGACAGGAAAATCACAAGTTCAAGACCGGCCTCAGCAATTTAGTGACACCCTGTCTCAAAAAGTGAAAAGGGCTGGAGATGTCACTCAGTGGTAGAGTGCCCCTGAGTTAAATCCCCAGTACCAAAATAAAAAGGGGGGATGGGTACACTGCTGGACACTTGGCCCGTTGTCCCTTGTCCCCTGGGGTTCTGAGGCCTTCCTTGTGGCACTGGGCTATTCTCCTTATGCTGACCACAAACTAAGTACCCCACTCTGCCCCTAGGCAGTACCGGGTGCGAGTGGAGGACATCATGGTGCGGGATGTTCCCCATGTGGCCCTCAGCTGCACCTTCCGGGACCTGCGGTTGGCACTGCACAGGACCAAGGGTCGCATGTTGGCCCTAGTGGAGTCCCCTGGTGAGGCTAGGAGGGTTCCCAGGTGCTGTGAGCACCTCTCAGGGTCATTGTTCAGGAAGGGGCCCAGAGCTCAGGACTAGTCTCCTTGGTTCCAAAGGGAATGGGTTAGCACTTGCCATGCAGGGGTTTCCTTGTAGTGTGCAGCCTATACCCAAGGCCCCTCTCTGGGTGTAAGAGAAGGTCCAGGGGATGGGAGTGTCGCCCCCCCAGCACCTGAGTTTTCCCACTTGCTCTATCCAGAGTCCATGATCCTGCTGGGGTCCATTGAGCGCTCACAGGTGGTAGCATTACTGGCAGCTCAACTGAGCCCCACCCGCCGGCGGCAATACATGCAGGAGCGTAGAAAGGCCCAGACATCTCCACCCTCTGAGCAGGAGAGTCCCCCTAGCCCAGGGACATCTGTCTGCTTCCAGGTGAGGGGAAAAGCCCCACAGCCACACACACTTCCAAAGTGCTATTTTGTAGACTGATGTGGAAGATGGTTTAGAGGGTGCCCTGGCCATTTCCTGCCTGTGCAGGTGAACACAGAAGACTCAGGTTTCCCTGCCTCCCGTGGGGAGACTCACAAGCCCCTGAAGCCTGCTCTCAAGAGGGGACCCAGCAATGCCACCAACCTCAGGGAGAGTCCCACAGGTGAGCCTGTTTCTCCTCCATCCCAACATAGCCTGAACCAGAACACTGAGATCCACAGGGTTCCTTCTCACCCCTTTTGCTGGAGCACATCCCAGCTAGAAGAGACTGCCCAGATGGGCCAGGGGCAGAAATGAGACACCTGTCTCCTTGCCTCCTCCACTTCTCCTGGTCCTCTTCCCCAAAGATGACATTTCCCCTGGGGCCTTGTGTTTGGGAACAGGCAACGTGGAATCAGCAGGCATTGCCCTCAGGAGCCTCTTCTGTGGCAGTCCACCTCCCGAGGCGGCTTCAGAGGTGAGTGGTCAGAGCCGTCCCTCCTGCCTTTATCCCCCGTTCCCTTTACGGGAATCCCTCCATTAACCGTGTAGTGCCTGCCCCATTTTCCCTGCCCTCTGCCTTCCCAGCTATCAGCTCTGGGCCTGCAGGGTGCCCTTTCCGCTGAGCTCCACACCCCTCACCTCCCCTCTCCCTATAACCTCAACTCCTCTCCTCTCTGGTTGGGCTCTGACAAAGTTGGAGAAGCCAGAATCGTGTGACAAGCGCAAGCTGAAGCGGGTCCGAATCTCCCTGGCGGTATGTTCAACCTCTCTTCCTGCAGCTCAGGAGTACTGGGCAGGGAGGGCCAAGAGTCTAGGCTGGGTAAATCTCCCAAAGCTGGGGTTCCACTCATCTCCCTCCCTTCTTCCTAGAGTGACTCAGACCTGGAAGGCGAGATGAGCCCTGAGGAGGTAAGGTGTCGCTGGACTCTGGACCTGTCTCTTCCTGGGTGTGTTCAGTCATCATCTTGGCTGGTGGGAAAGACCATGGGGTAGGATAAAGGGCAAGTCAAATTTTAGGAAGGTGAGAGTTGCTTTTGACACCTTCTCCCTAACCTTCAGTCTCATCCTCTCAGATTCTGGAGTGGGAAGAACAACAACTAGATGAACCTGTCAATTTCAGTGACTGCAAAATTGATCCTGCCCCCTTCCAGCTGGTGGAACGTACCTCTTTGCACAAGGTAGGGCCAATGGCCTGGTGTGGAGCAGGGTAGAGATTTGAATCTGCTCCCCAGTACCCCCACACATACATCAACAAGTTTAGAGTCAGGCCAGTAGGAAAGGAAGGAGGCGAGAGAGTAGACACTGTTGAGATGTTTTTCAGATATGTTGCTCTGGGCAACGGGAGGCTGGAAACCAAGGCCTTGCTTGCTCATGCTCCATGGTGGAGCCAGGCATCATTTCTCCTCTGTTTAGCCTCGCCCCCAGGAACACTGGACCAAAGCAGCAACAAAGACAGAGCTTGAGCTGGTTGGAAGCCAGAAGGCCAGGCCAGGGTCAGAGCTAGGCAGGAGGCTGCCAGAGCCCAGCAAGGCTGATACACCCACACTGAAACAGGCAGGATAAGAAAATCTAATAAACAAGCTAACAAATAGCCAAGTAGGGGTGGAGAGACTGCAGAGAAGAAATAAACAAAGATGAGAAACACTCAGTGGGGGGCTTGGAATGTCAGACCCCAGAAAGTCTGGTTTAATGTGGGCCAAAGGAAAACTGATAGAGAATAGCTCAGCAGAAAGGCAACACAACTGCAGAAATGGGGAGAGAAATTCAGTACAGGTTGGATAGTGAGCAGGTGAGGCAGACACCTGAGGAAAATGGGAGCCTTCTGGGGAGTATGGCTTCCGGGCTCCCAAGGGGTAGCTGGTGCCAATGGGTACCTACAGGCTTCCAAGTGAAGGCAGGGAGTACAGACACATCCCACAAAAGCCAAATTTTTGATGGACTTAATGTACAAGCCTCTGTCGGGAAGTGTGGCAAGGGGGGACAGGCAGCAGGTAAAACTCCCAAGGCCCAAAGCCAGGTGGCTGGCTTAGACACAGCTGTGCCTAAGAGTCAGCATTGCATGCACAAGCAGAGGTGGAGGCAGGAAGGACAGGGGACAAAAGAGAAACAAAAAAGCAAACAGCAGTAAAGGAACTTGCCAGCCTTTAGATAAAGACCTCAGATTAAAGTGAATGGGGAATTGCAATACAGTTGCAAGAAAAAAAGGGAGATAGGCCTGAAGATTATATATTAGGCTTTTATTTAAAGCCTTTGTTCCTAAGACTGCTAAAGCTTTTCCACAGTGATTGATCACCTTAATCTTCAGATATCCACAATGATGATGACAACGACATTTTTTTTTTTTTTTTTTGGTGCTGGGGATTGAACTCAGGGGCACTCGACCACTGAGCCACATCCCCAGCCCTATTTTGTGTTTTATGTAGAGACAGGGTCTCACTGAGTTGCTTAGGGCCTCGCCATTGCTGAGGCTGGCTTTGAACTTGCAATTCTCCTTCTCAGCCTCCCTAAGTGCTGGGATTACAGGCTTGAGCCACCGCGCCCGGCTGACAACGACATTTTTTGAGTGTTGCTGTGTGCCAGACACTGTGCTAAGGTCTTCACATATAATTTGTATTTATTCCAATTTTTATAGAAGAACAGATTGATATTCAGGGAAGTAAGCAAGTTGCTCAAGGTCACACAGCTAGTTAGGAGTGGAACTGACCTGGAATAAAAGATGGTCTGACTCAAAAGCCTATAGTTGGATTGGGGTTGTGGTTCAGTGGTAGAGTACTTGGCCTAGCATAGGCACTAGGTTTGATTCTCAGCACTGCATTATAAGTAAATGAATAAAATAAAGGTCTATCAACAACTGAAAAAATACTTTAAAAAAAAGCCTGTGGTCTAAGCCATTTTAGTACATAGGGAAACTGAGGCCTACAGTGAGGAGGTCATTGCCTGATTCAGTTTAGCGGAGTCTGGCCAGAACTTAGATCTCTTGGTCCTGCTCCCAGGATTCTTTCAGAAGTCCAAATTGTCTCTGTCAGTTCACTGTTTTCAAGCTCAAGAAAGTTGGGCCCTGCAACGGGCTCCTTAATGCTTAATTAAATTAAAAGGGACAAAGCAGGTGTTTGTTACAAACTTAAAAATCAGAGGAAGAGAGGCCTTTAAGGAACAAATTAACAAAAGTACAAAGAACTAGGATGATAAGAACATAAAAGATTAGAATTCAAAATGTCACTGGGCGTGGTGGCACATGCCTGTAATCCCAGCACTTTGGGAGGCTGAGATAGGAGAATTGCGAGTTCAATGCCAGCCTCAGCAATGGGGAAGAGCTAAGCAACTCAGTGAGACCCTGTCTCTACATAAAACACAAAATAGGGCTGGGGATGTGGCTCAGTGGTCCAGTACCCCTAAGTTCAATCCTCGGTACCAAAAAAAAAATTTAAAAATGTCCTTGCAGGCCCGAGGAATCAATTAGTAGTAGCCCAATCAAGTTCAGAAGGAAACATTCCAAGAGGAGAGAGAATACCTATGAGATTATTCAGGAACCTGTACTGTTGATCATTTGCCAGCAAGGTACCTCATTCATTCAGGGGCCACCTATGGAGAAACAGCAGGAGTTGTGAGGCCACAGTGCCAGTTTGAGGGCCAAACCATCTGAACCCAAATCCTCACTGCCATGTGAGTTAGCTGTGTAACGTTGGCAAATTTCTTAGCCTCACTGTGCTTCATTTTGCTTATCTGTAAAGTGGGGGACCTGCCTCATTTGATTTTCTGAAGATTAAAGAAGATGAGACAGACACATGAAGCATGTACAACAATGCCTCACACAGAATATTTAAAATGCATTAGGAATTACTACTGCTGCTTTTTTTTTTTTTTTTTTTTTTTTTTTTTTTTTTTTTTTTTTTTTTGGTACTGGGGATTGAACTCAGGGGCACTCAACCACTGAGCCACATCCCCAGCCCTATTTTTGTGTTTTATTTAGAGACAGGGTCTCACTGAGTTGCTTAGTGCCTCACCTTGCCATTGCTGAGGCTGGCTTTGTAATTGGGATTCTCTTGTCTCAGCCTCCCAAAGTGCTGGGATTACAGGTATGCACCACCACACCCAGCTTTACTACTGCTACTTATATTGACAAATGAACAGTGGGAGATTTTAAAAGATGGTACAATGAGGGAAGGTCTGAATTGTGGAAGGCATGAATGTTTTCAGAAAAGAGCTGAGTGATTATGAGAGTCTGGAAGCTGAGATGCATCATGGAATCAGGCCAGGAAGACAAGCTGGGGTTGTCTTGGGAAGGATCTCATGGACCATTCTAGGAAGCTAGGCACTGAGCAAGTCTGAGAAACAGGATGGCAGAGCCAAGCTGGAAAGGAGGAGAACCCATTCTACTATTGTGGCCTTAGTCCTGTTGAAGACAGTGGGGCTGATAGCCAGGGAGAATAGCGAGGATGTTTAGGAAGTGGATTGGTGAGTCTTGGTGATTGCCACAGACAAGTGATTTACAAACCTAAAAGGCATATCACCTACCAAAACCCACTCTGATTAGGAAAATCCAAGGGAACTAACTATTTAATAGGCTTCTTAGGAGAAGATGTGAGGGATTATTTGACCATAAGACGACAAGGCTAAGGGATTATTAAAACAAGAAACCCTATAATAAAGATGTTTCCCACTGGAGTCATAGAAGGAAATTAAGGCTGACTTGTAGCATGTAGGATTCAAGTTAGATATGAGGAAGGCCTTGCTGACCACATAACAATTGTAGGTACTAAAGGAACAAGAAGAGCTCCTTTTATAAATATTGTCATGCCTTAGATGGAAAAAAGAAAAGTTCTAGAAATCCCTTCCTATAGAATTTCAGTGTATAAGAAAACATTTAAAAGGTGTTAAGACAATTAAAATGAGTTCTAAGTAACTCATACTCAAGAAGCAGGGTTATTACTGCCCATCTTGATTCAACCATTAAGCCAAGAGGCTTACAATTAAACTCAGAACAGTGAGATAATTGATAGGCCAAAATTCCAGGAACTGCTGAGTCAGGGGAGCTGTTTCAAGACATTTGGCCCAAGAAAATCCACTTACAGCACAAGGGGAACTGGCTGACGATTTCTGAATTCTTTTTTTAGTACAGGGGATTGAACCCAGGGATGCTTAACCACCGAGCCACATCCCCAGCCCTTTTTTCTATTTTAGAGACAGGGTCTTGCTGAGTTGCTTAGCGCCTCGCTAAGTTGCTAAAGCTGGCTTTGAACTCACAATCGTCCTGCCTCAGTTTCCCAAGCTGCTAGGCTTACAGGCATGTGCCACCACACCCAGCCCAATTTTTGAACTATTGGGGATCACATTTGAAAACTTGGGAGAGGGGCCCAAAGCAAAACAGAGGGACAAGAGGGTGACCCCATCAATAGAAATGACATAAGGGATTTCAGCCATCAAGTTTGTGAAGCCCAGAAGCATAGAAACATTCTATTTGCCCTCTAGTAACCTGTCCCCTTCCTCCCATTATCTGGGACACCCCCACACACCTTGTCCTGGGTCCCTTTGGCCTGTGATTTAGAGCTAGTTGCCCCTTCCAACATCAAGTGTAATGTGTTTTCTCCACACCCTGCAGACTCACACCATCTTCTCACTACTGGGAGTGGATCATGCATATGTTACCAGTATTGGCAGACTCATTGGAATTGTTACCCTAAAGGAGGTGAGATGGTAGTAGCCACCAAAGCCACATCCACATCCAATGATGTGGAAGCTTATGTTCAGTTCCCCCAGGGGAGTGCTGGGAAGGGGCCTGAGCAGAAAGTTCCAAGTCCAGACAGCTGACACTCTCACTTTCCAGCTCCGGAAGGCCATCGAGGGCTCTGTCACAGCACAGGGTGTGAAAGTCCGGCCACCTCTCGCCAGCTTCCGAGACAGTGCCACCAGCAGCAGTGACACAGAGACCACTGAGGTGCATGCACTCTGGGGGCCCCGCTCCCGCCATGGCCTTCCCCGGGAAGGCAGCCCTTCTGACAGCGACGACAAGTGCCAGTGAACTCTTCCATGGGTGGCCCAGGATGGTGGTAGCCATATTCCTGCCTTGAGAAAGCAGGAGGCAGCTGCAGGCAGAAGCTGGAGCTCCAGTCCCCTCTGTCCAGACCTGGGGCGCTAGCTTCTCCCAGTCCATCCTACCTGGAATCCCACCCAGCACCCACCTGCAGGAAGATTTCCAAGTGCAGGAAGATTGGTACCACCCTGGCAGGATGGGGGTGGGTCACTTGACCCCTGCTCCCCTTTGAAGGGAAAAAGGGTAGAACTAAGATGGGTTTATACTGGAACCTCCAATGACCAGATGTATATAGAGATTTACAAAGATTTTTATATTAATTTAATAAAACAAATTCTTAAATAGAACAAAATAAACACCTAATGAGCCACTTATATATAGAATGCTTGTGCCCATTGGCTCTTGTTCTTACCTTGGGTCCTCTTACCTGCCAAAGCCTATAAGGCTCTTAATTCTGCAGTCGCCTACCCTCCCCACAGCCATAAAAATCTGGAGTCCAGTGTCCTTGGAATGCAGGATCTGCCAGAGACCTCCATGCTGGGTCATCAACACCCTGGCTGGGACAGGGCCCCTGGTACTATAGCTGTGGCCTTTCACTCAGCCAAGAAAGGCACTACCCTTTCTTCCCCAAGGAGAGGCACTCCCTTATGACCATCACTCATTGGCACAATTCCAGGCTGGCTGCACAGGCATCAGCTGACAACTTCCTGGCACCCCTGTGGCCCCCTTGTGGCCCTCTCTGGAAGAACATCGAAGTCACAGCTCTAGCAACCAGAGCAACCCCTTCTTCCAGCTCCACCCTAAAGAGACCACCAAGTGCCCACACATCCTTAGAGGGCTGGGAAAAAAGGACCCAGGCCTCGTGGGGAGGGTGGCAAGAAAAGGGTAAGGGGTACATGCTTCCATCGTTCCAGTGCCTCCCAGACAAGATCCGACTGAAAGAACAGACCAGAAACCCTCTGTCTTTAGGGAAAAAGAAGAAGATTTAGAGACGATGGAGAGGTGAAGCACAGCACGTGCCCAGCTGGGCAAGGGGTCCTTAGAGGGTGGCTCAATTCACAGGAGCCAGCCCCCCAGGTGGAGGTGATTCTATCAAGCACTGCACATGGACTCAGAGGTGAGGAGAGAAGCAGAGAAAGGCATGGGGAGGGCAGAGGAGGTGGCCAGGCTCCCTCCCAGTCCACCCCACAGCCCAGAACAACCCCCACAGGGGTTCACATCATCTGAGGAGAAAATGTGGCATTTTGGATTTGAGAACATGAACATCACTGTCTGCCACAGCTGTAGCCATGCCCCAGGGGCCCCGGGCAACCCCCGGCAAACCCCAGGAGTGGGGGCAGGACATGCGCCCCCAGCCTGGCCCCTGGCTCCTCTCCAAACACTTTCATGCAAAACACACAACGGAGAAGTGAGGGCTCCCAGTAGCCCTCTAGGCTGAGGAGCTTGCTGAGAGCCTTGAGCCCACACTGGGGCATGGAGGCTCTGCCCCAGCAGAAGCCAGGGGACACATGCCACCACCAGGCATGATTTGGGTCACTGTTCCTCTGGCTCTGCCTCATCCTCATCTAAGGACATCACCCCAGAAGAGGCCACGTCAGAGGCTTGCCGCTGCCGTTCCCAGCTGCCCACTGGTGGTGGGCAGAGCAGCTGGCAGTCCTTGCAAGGGTCTGGCTCCTCCTCGGCAGGGGAAAGGCAGGACTCCATGACGGGCGAGTTGTAGAGCGAGTCCTGGGCCTCCAACGGGCCCAGGCTGTGGAAGGCACTTTCCCGGCTGGGGGGCAGTTTGGCAAGGAGCAGCTCATCACCCAGCAGCTGGGAGGTCAGCCGGGCTGGGGAGCCCAGCAACCCATCCTCCAGGCTGCACAGACTAGAGCACAGGGTGTCTGGGGACACGGTCTGCGAGCAGTCGCTCTCAGGCTCCACAGAGCCCTGGCGCACAGGCCGAGAGAATCGGCGGCCGGTGAAGAGGTCCTGGAAGTGGGGCCCCAGAGGCAATTGCCCAGCCATGTCTGTGAGAGGGAAAGAAAAGAAGACAGGTCTGCTGGCCCCATTTCAATTGCCCAACCTGGAAGCCACATTCTCCTGCCCCACTCCATTCTTGCTATGGGGCTGGGGCTGGGGGTAGACACAACTTTTCAGTGCCTTAGTTCCCTTCGTGGTGAATTAGGGATTATAATAATACTTACCTTGTGGGGTTATTGAGAGAACAAGAGTCAGGCACAAAGGAAGCAAACAATAAATGTAGAGCCACCACTTACGGCACAAGGCAGTGGGTGTGGGCTGAATTCTAGCTCACCGAGTAACATGCTCTGGCCCGGGGTTGTGCCCACCAGAGAAAAGGGTGCCCTTTTAAAATTTGCTCAAAGATTCCACTTGGGCTAGTAGCAGCCTCAGACAAATGTTAGTTATTATCTCAAGGGTCAAGCAGGCCTGGAATATAATCAAAGGAAAATGTTTGTGGATGGGCGTTCCATCGTGGCCTTGGACATCCAAATCAGTCCCCATTTTACCGCAGCAGTAATCGCTGGGCTGCTCTGATATAGAGGGTGCCATGGAGAATTATTATCTAGCTGGAGGAGTGGGGGCTGGTAGACTGATCTTCAAAGGCATAGAGGCGGGGGGCAGGGCCCACTAAGGCTTGCGCCCAGAAGCTGTAGAGAAAGTCAGCCATGAACTCCAGGGAAAGGAAGATGAAAGGAGAGCTGAGCACAGCTGTGCAGCCCTGCAGGGTCTCTTCCACAAGCACTGGCCCAGAGAAAGGCCCACAGGCTGGAATGCAAGGATGCTGAGCTGGAGCCAGCACAGCCCTGTGGGAGTCCAGGCCCAGCACGCCTTCCTGTTTGCCTGGGGCCAGTGCCCTGTGAGGTGCTGCACTGCCATTCATCTGTCCTGCCACAGCCAGCCAGAAGGCTGCCTGAGAGGAAAAGGCAAGGGTACCACAGACCCTCCTGGAGACACGTCTGCACTGAAGTGTCACAGAGGTCTTGGCTTTTTTTTTTTTTTTAAAGACTGTGAGGCCCAACTGCACACACAGGCAGAGAAGCTCAGCACCTCTAGGAAAGGAACCATTCCACTTCCAACTGCTGATATTCCCAACGCATGAGTGTGGCCAGCTCTCCTACCCCTGGGGTGTCAAGGTCTGCCTAAACAGTTTGTCCCTCTCCCCTCCCCTTCCAAAGGCTCTGAGTGAACCACAAGGCCTATCAGGCACATCTGCCCCAGCACACAGCATCAGCACAGAATGCCCCTCACCTGTGTCAGTTCCTCCAGCAAAGTCCTCGTCGTAGGAGTCGTCAGTGGAGTCATCACCGTCCACTGAAGACCATGCTCGGAGCTTGGCTTCTGCAATAGCAAACTGCTCGGCCACTCCTATTGGGAGGACACACAATTCATTAACAGGAGCTCAGCTAAGACTAGGACTCAATTTGCAGATGGGAGAGCAGAGACGGGTATGAAAAGACTTCAACACGCCTGCCAGACCCAAGATCAGGGGCAGCAGTATACAGCTGACCCCTTTTGCCACCCACCTGCTGCAAAGCGAGCCTCTTGTTCGCCCTCACTGAGGTCTGAATAGGAGGAAAAGGCTGATTCCAGGGCAGCAGGGGAGTCACTCGGCTTGCTCCAGCCCTTCCACTCAATGAGGTGAGCCACTCGGCCCTGGGCCATGGCTGTCGGCTTGGTCACGTGATCCTTTACCACCTGGGAAATGCCTGGAGGTGGGAGAAAGAGAAGCCTAGTAAGGGCATGGATCAGGAAAAACCTGGAAGGGAAGTGGAAGGTAGTGGTAGTAAGGATCCAAGTTTGCCTGCGGGTGGGAGGAAAGGCTGGGACTCATTAGGAGAAGGGGGATCCCAGACAACGCCCCATGAAAGAGTCCCAAAAGACGTGAAAGGGAGGAAAAAGGACAAAACGATCAGAGGCATGGGAGGGGGGGACATACCATGCAGGGAGGATCTGGCCAGCGCAGCAATCTCCTGGATGGTGAGAGCTCTCCGGGACTTGGGCAGCATCGCGATTGTGTCTCCAACATTCACCTTGAGTGGCACCATCAGAAGGTCAGTACCCCTCTGACAGCATTGATCTTCATCCCAATATATCCATTACCCTACCCAAGGTATCAGGGGGACATGGGAGCTGGGAAGAATGCCAGGGCAGCCCATATGGCCCAATGGCTGCTGGGAAACTTAGAAGTTTAAGAAGCTAGGACGGGTGAGCTGCCCTCCCAGGGAGCAATGTAGCATCAGGCAAGCGCAAGGGAACAGAAGTATAGCTACCCTCCACCTTCCCGGCCTCCAGAGGGGAAGCAGGCAGGTCAGGAAGTGAAGAGCCATGGAGTGGGGCCTCCAGGAAGAGGAAAGATGAGAAAGGAGAAGGATATGGTATCAGGGACTTCCTTAAGTTCCCCTCCACTCTGCTTCTCTCCTCCTCTCTTTTCAGGTCTACATTCCAGCTATTCCTAGACCATCAACCAGAGCCACAAACTCAGCAGGACCAAATTAAACCAACACATTCTCCCCACCTGATTCTTTTATTATCACCCCGCTATTTTCTCATTCAGCCTAGTGTCAAACCTCAACATTACTATAAACTCTTCCCTACACTCTTTGCCTTCCCACATCAGTTGTCAAGACCTTGTGATTCTACCTCCAAATTGCCTCTAACACTACCTTCGTCCTTTCTGCTCCCATTACCACTGCCCTTACTCAAGCCCTCAAAGACTCCTACTCAGATTAGCACAAGTTGGGGTTCCCCAAACTCCTCCTACTGTTATTTCCTCTCACTCTGTTATGTATGAGCATTCTCTTTCCCTCCCTCTCTTCCTATGGCTGGCTGGCTCCTTTGAACATCTTTCCAGTGTTGGCTGAAATATCACCCCCTCAGAAGAACCTTCCTGGCCACCCTGCCAGTCTGTCCTCCCTATGTAGTCAACAACAAATCACTATCTTCTATCAATGTACCCTGTTTGTGACCCTTAATCGCAGTATGCAATTGTGGTTCTATTTCATGTGTTTCCTATTATCGTTGGTCTCTCTCAATGGTCTTTTTACCTCCTTGTGGGCTCTGATGCACCCCAGTGTTTAGTGTAGTGCCTAACAAAGTGTAATCTCTCTCAAAATACATTGGCTGAATGAATGAGACAAGGAATAAATGTAAACAAATAATTGTCCTGGAGGGCAGCTAGTCACAGTATATCTCTAGTTAAAATCTTTTCAGTGACATTAGTGCAGGCTTCATACCCGGGCTCTGAAGGACCCCTCCGTAAGGCCCCTGTCTCCTTTCAGACCTCCTTGGAATTCACCACTGGTTCCCTCTGTCCAATACAACCCCACTATGCCTTCCCTGCCAGTAAGCAGCCTACAGACCTCCAGGGAAAGGAACCCAGCTTTCTTTTGGGCCAAGAAGGCCTTTCCTGACTGACAGAATGCTTCTCACCATGTTAAGGTCTGCCTCAAGTGCCACTTCCTAGTGGTGCTTTCAGCCCAGACTGACTTCTTTGACACCCTTTCCCCAGCGTTGCCCTTGTATGGCTCCTGAGGGAGCTGGGAATGGCAAGGCCTGATTCTGATCCATCTGGGTTCCTACCTCCACCCTGCACCTGACTCAGTGCTCCTTTGCAAACCCAACAAATGTTTTCCTCAATGAAGGAGGCACACCCCCGCTCCCCAGCATTGCCTAGCTCTCCTCTGCTATATCCCCACCCTGCACAAGAGCAGCCTCCACCCGCCCCTTGACCTCAAGCCCATCCTCTGCCCCCTCCCCTTCAGTACCTGGCTGACAGGGCCCCCAGGGTGGCGCCGGTAGCCTCCAGGCAGGCCTGAGGGGAGGAGCACCTACGGGGTGTTTCCAGGCTCTCTCTCCCTCCCTCTCCTTGCCCCACCCCCCCACCCCCCACCCCGGCGCCGCCGCCGCCATCCGTGCCCGGCGCTCCGCGCAGCTGCGGCCCAGGCCCAGAGAAAAGGTGTATGTCTCCCTGGCAACCCATCACCGTGCAACAGGGTCTCCTGGGATACGGCCCGGGATGCGCTGACGTCAGCGCCGGAGGCGCGAGCAAAGCCCGCCCGCTGGCACAGCGCCAGCGGAGCAGACAGAGCAGACCGGCGCGGGGGCGGCCTTGCTGCCCGCCGGCCGGATAGCGCCTCCGCTTGCAGGAAAAGGGAGCCCGAAGCAGGCTGGCAAGGCGGGGGTGGGGGAACACAGATCCCCTGGATGTAGATGCGGTTCCTCCCCCGACACACTGACACCAGGGGCCAAGCACCTCTGGCAAGTCCTGGCTGTCCACCGAGGAAGGACGAGAGGACCGGCTCCAGCCTCGGAGGGTCCGAGCAGATCCCAAGGAGGATAGAGAAAGGCCGCGAGGAAGTTCAATCCACTCCACAGCCCACGCGGGGTCCGAGGACACTGAGGAGTAGGGGAAAGACTGTTCAGCTGGACCCCCACTTCTGCCAAGATCACGATTTTCATCCAGTCTTGCCATATCATTTCTTGGCACCCCCTCCCCCACTAACCAGAACATCAGCCACCTCCTGGTGGTCTCCTCAACTCTGAAAACCCCTATCCCACAGCTCTGTCTGAGGCCCCTTTGTGGCAGCCCACTGGCTACACTCCTCCTCTACAAGTATTTTGCCATCAAAACTCAAGAAATCTTCCAGTTTCTCAGCCTAACCATTCCTCTTGGAAAGCACACTGAATTCTCCCACCATCACTGTCCATCTCCCCACTACCCCCGCTCCCCCACCAACCTTTGCAGGCTGGCTCCCTTCCTTCTCTCCTCCTGCTGCCATGGTCCTTGCCCCCTCGCCGGCCTTATCTGGTCAGCAGCAATTTACTCTTCTTTTCTGACAAACCCATGATTTTTTTTTTTTAAATTTCTGATTTCTGCCCCATCCTAAAGCCTTTTCTTAATTCCCTGTTCTTGCTTCAGCCTAGTTCCCAACATCTAAGCCACAGTAATTTTCCTTTTGCCATCTGAGCACCTTACTCCTCAGCTTCTCATCACATCAAGGGTCTCCAGTCTCACCTCTGCGACTTGTCTGACAAGTCCATCGTCCTCCAGGCCCTTCACGCTGCCACAGAAACATTTTGCCCAGCACAGAAATCATAGGCATGCTGGCTGTGTTGATGCGGAGAACCAAAAGCCCAGAACTGCTCCAGGCTCAGCTCCCAGTTCTATTCCTGTTTTGGCTCCGGATGCTGAGCCAGTCCCCTCCCCACTTGGAACTTGTGCCTAGTCACATAAGGAGAACACTCCTTCCTCATGGCTTTGAGGAGGTGGGTGTGCCAGGGGCCTAGCCAAGCTCTCTGGGGTTTGGGGAGCTAAGGCCCATCCCCTAGACAGTGCCAACAGGCCATGTACATCACAACTGACCTTTAGCTGGAGCAGCCGTCTCTGTCCCTGAGCCTCAGCCAGCTGGTGGTCCCCAGAAATGCTACCAACCAGAAGGAAGACAGGTTATAGGCCATCCCTGGCCCCCAGCTGGTACCCAATCAGGGTTCTCAAGGCCAGTCCTGAGGTCAGCTAAACTCTCCCCTAACTACAGGAGCGGGTGATTTCCTGAACTCCAAGCAGGCCAGAGGGATCAGAGAAGCCTGCTGCTTCTCAGCTTCAAAAGCCATGAGGTTTATTTAGGACTACAAATCCCAGAATTCCTCCAGGAAAGTACAAATCTCAGCCAGAGTTTAGCTCTGAAGAATCTCAAGTACCAACCATACTAAGGCCTGTGTGACCGACCACCTGCCCTAAAGGCCCAGAACCCATACCAAATCCAGCCTCAACATCACAAGTCCCTGCCTGGCCTTAGGCTTTGGTGAAATCCAAAACACTGAAGTAAAGTAACCTGGCAGACCTTAGATGCATAGGACTAAGGCCAGGCCCCTGAATGCATTGCCATCCATAGAAATTAAGGCCCAAGCAGTGGTCAACAGTTATGAGGAGGAAGCTTTGATGGCCTCCCTCTGAACTCCCCTTCTTCCACAGAGTAACAGTGATTTGTTTTTGTTTTTAGTGGTGGTGCAGAAACGATATTAAAAGTTGTTAAGAGGTGAGAGGTGATCAGGTGCTCACAGGTGCCCTACATGGGGCCTTAGTCCCCTTGATCAATCAGCTGACTCTGAAGGGTGAGCAAGTGTTAGGCCAAAACTCTGTGATGGGGTTCCTGGCCAGCGTTTGCAGGCTGCCTTCTTAAGAGAACAGCGACCTAGCTGGGAAAGGCAGGGCCACTCCCAGGACAGTGAGAGGAGAGGTGTAGGCAAAGGAGTGTGTGGGCACGCAAGGCCGGTCGCCAGGGGCCGTTGAGGAGGGGGCCTCCCATCCTAAAGCTGTGCGCCTCTGGCCATCCTCAGCAGTGGGGGGAATACAAGACGGCGTGGGACCATGGTCTGCCTAGCAAAGCCAAGAAGCAGGCAGGCCATGGGAGCGAAGCGGACTCCGGCCAGCCCCCTCCTCGCTCATTCCCGTTTCCTCCTCTGGCCTGGCCCGCCTCCCCGGTGCAGGCTCCTCCTTCTGTCGCCAGCCCCCTCCTCAAGGCCCACACCCACCCGCGGCTCGCACATCGGGCGGCCGCAGCCCGACTCCCCAATGGTGCCCGGCCTCCGCCTCTTACCCTGACCCGCCGGGCTCCGGGAGCCGATACAGCCCATGGCCAGGCACCCAAGCACGCTAGCCCGTGCTCGGGGCCCGGGCCATCGCCTCGCAGAGGGTCTGGCCGCAGCCACCAGCAAGGAGGGGACAGCCTGTGAGGGGAGGGGGTGGGAGCCGCGCGTCCGTCGCCGCTCCCGGGAGAGGGAACCGGGCTGGTGACGTAAACACAGGGGCGTGGCCGCCAGCGTCCCCACCTAGAGCGGGCGGGGCGAGGCCGACGTCACAGCCGTGTAGCGGGTGCTTAGGGCCGAGTTCGGAAAACGCTAGTGCCGTGTTCACCCGCCACTGCGAAGCCACCCTGAAGGCAGGGAAGGTGGTATCTCCCTGGGAAGTGCTGCCACACTACACGAGGGCAGAAAACCTTGTTGCATCCAGTCCTCTCATTTTACAGAGGGCATCCTTAAATCAGGAGGACTTCTCTGCCATCTGCCTGAAACCCAGAGACTTCTTGGCACAGGTGAATGGATCACATTCAGGTAAGAGCAAGAGTCCAGCAATTATCTTCTATTAAGTACTCCACAGTACCAGACTTCCCCCTCCTCTCCTAACCAAGAGGAAACCCTTCACATCCACATCAAGAGCCCAACCCTCTGGAAGGCAGCAGCTTCTCAGATCCCTAATAGTGGAAAGAACGTGTCAGGAGAGGTGCCAGATTACAGGAACGGTGCTACAGTGCCAGCTCTAGAAAGGGAGATGCCCACCTATCCGTACCCCTTCTCCAAAGGGAGCAGGCCATAAAGCAGAGGCAGTGAGCTTAATTGAATTCATGTTTAATAATTACAGGCACCGTGCCCCCCCTTCCCCCTGCCCAGGCAGCAGCAGGGGTGGTGCAGGGGCTGGGGCATATGCCCCCAGCAGCGAGGACGGCAGTCCCAAGAGTGATTTTCAGAAAATAAAAAAGGACCCCAGGGGCAGGCGGTGGTGCCCTCCCCCCAAGACACACCAAAATTTCAAGACTTTATATATAATATATCTCTGTGCCCCAGGGGGAAAGGGACACCTGGCAGCATCCTGGAGGGGGGCCCCAGGCAGCCCCAAGCCATCCTGCCTCTTCAGCCACTTTATTAGCTCAGACACATCGCACTACAGGCACCCACTGCCGCCACCGCCGCCGCTGCTGCCGCCCCCCTGCAGTCCAGGCGGCTGGCCGGGCCATCCGCGTGTCCATGGGGCTCCAAGTCCCCAGCCCCACCCGCCCTCAGTTGTGGTCGGACTCCTCCTCCTCGGCCTCACGAAGCCAATTGAAGAAAGCTGTGACAGATTTAAGGGCCACACCCTTGCCCTGCTGCTCAGCGGGATCCTTGCTGCTCTCCCAGCTGTAGAAAGCGTCCTCCTTCACCACATCCTCATCATACAGCGCATCAAAGAACATCCGAAGCAGGTCTGCAAGCCATTAGAACAGCAGTTAGAAGTGACTGGTCACAGCCATGCTACCCCTGTCCCTAGGGATTCCTCTCAAGCTCTACTGTTAAAACAAGGCCTAACCTACCATTCTGACATTTGTGTCTGAGCATTCTAGAGTGACTAGGCCTCTGATGGGATGCTAATCTCATGATCTGAGACTGGTGCGTAGAAATGAGTCAGCCATCGAAAAAAGCTTTACCAACTTGTCCAGCCTCACCTTAAACTTCTCTGACATATTTAATGTGGAGAACTATATGCAGAATTGACACTCCTTAATTCGGGGACCCACACAAGTCTAACACAAATGTTGAGTATAACCTGAAACACCCACCAGCCCTCCAAAAGATCTTGACCTTTGATCCCCATTTCCTCTTCCTTTCCATACATCTCCTGAACCTTCTCCAGCCTTGACACTTTTGAGGGGTACTATCTCCTTTGCCAGAAGACTCTTTCTCTTTCATTTTCCTGGTAAATCTCCACAAGATTTAATACCCCCACTGCTTTAACCGCTTCTCCTCCAGCATTGGCCATTACAGGGCTTCTTCAAGCACTTATCTTATCCCACACGGCACTGTCTTTCCAAACCAAACTACACTCCTAAAAACAGAACGGCAGAGTAAGTGAAGTACGGAATCTCAAGTTTAGACTTGATAAAATCCTAAGCCATCTATGAGAAGCTGCAAGTCTGTTGTTACTTAGGACATTCCACTCCTAAGCCCACAAACTGCTTATGGGCACAAAACACTCCCCACCCCTCCAACAGCAGCAGATTCACTTATCCCACACCTGTGCTTCCAATCCCATGCACACCCTCCGAGGGCCCCATTTAATCAACTCTGCCCTCTATATTCAAATCCAAGTTTCTCCCATCTACTCAGAAACCCCCTTTCAACCACTAACTCAAAGCTAAATAGAGATTCTATCTATAGTTTCCCTTTCCTGTGTCATTGTTTCAGTCCTTTCTAATCCAGACCCTGCCTCCTGCACCACCAAATACTGTTTTTGCCAGGGTGACAGCCATGTTTTTACATTTCAGAAGCCCTTTCAGGTCTGCTCTTATTGAACTCTCTGCAGCATTCTATCATTATCAACTACTTCCCTATCCTAAAATCTCTTTGTTCACAGGTCATTATCCTCCTTTAGTCCCTACCGTGTTGTCCCGTGTTTTATCCTAGGCTCTCAAGGCTCCCCATTGGGCAATCCCACATCCTCTTGCGACTTACAAGGTACTTATTACCTTATGCTAGCACCTCAGAGGTGCTTCCTAACCTGACCTCATTCTCCCCAGATGGATCCAAATACCCAACTATCTACCTGCCACTTCTGAGCCCTGACCCAGCCACCAGGAACTCAACTTGACCCAATGTTTCCCACCCCAGCGACAGATGCACATCACATTATCACCACCCCTACTCAAACTATTGTGAGAGCCATTTGTGACTCCTAATCTGTCATGCCCACCCCCAACCCCAGGCCAATGACTAAAAGTTATCAACTCCATTTCCCAAGGATCTCTTGAATCTGCTCACTTTTCCCTATATCCACTATCACCAGGAAGATGGAACCATGAATGTCAATCTCCCACACTCTTGCCCAACTCCAAACCATTCTTTCCCAGTATAGCAGACCCTTACGTAAAATCCCAAGACCTTGCCATGGCTCACACAGCCCTGCAGGACCCAATCCCTGTCCATCTCTCCAGCCCCTCCTGCCTCATATCCAGTTGGTCACTGTGCTCCCCTGCACTGGCCTTCCCTTCAGCAGCTCTTCTGTCTTATGTCACATTCCTTCTACTTGAGGACCTATCTTTATATACATAGTGCCTTTGGTTCCAGCCCCTCCTCCCCCCATCTGTAGTTAATTCCCACTTACCATCCCTCAGACCCATCTTTCAATCACTTACACTTGTCACTGACTCCATGCCACCCTGGGAACTATGCTAAACTTCCTGTAATTACCCCAATGCCCTGATACATACCTATTAGCAGAATGCATAATCTCAGACATGTTAACCTAAGCCTCAGTGTCCTAATGTTGAAAACGAGGATAATACCATCTACCCAAAACAATAGTTGTGAAGATGCGAGGAGGCAAGGTTAAGCAAAGCATTTCAGATTTGTGCCAGGCCGAGTGGGACAAAAGACGCTATCATTTATCATCTCTGCACTACTGGCATCTAAGAGATAAGCTAGGCATAAAGCAATTAGTCAATTAACCTTCAAGGCTAAGGCTAAGACTAAGCCCTTCAATTTGTAGGCAAGGAAAACCAATGCAGGGGAAAGGAATCAAATCATCAGGGCATTTTGCTGTCCACTGACTACCTACCTTTCTTGGTTTGAATACCTTCCACAACCACCCCCTGCTATCTGACAATCCCTCCACCCCACTTCTGTCCCTGCGGCCTGGGGCCTGGCTCTTACTGGCGGGCTGTTCTAAGGTCACTACAAGGGCTTGAAGGGCATAGAGCGCTTGCAGCTCCTTCTGCTCATCACACAGGTATTTCTGTAGCAGTCTTGCTCGTGCTTTCAGTACTGCAACGTCCACTCGGAGAGGAGTCTCAACTGCAGGGAAGAAGAAAGGATAAGTGGAACAATGCAGCCTCAGACTGGTTTAGCCCTAGGAGGCCAAGACTGAAATCCTTTCCCTTTGTCAGCTGGGCCCACCCTTTCCCTGTCATCTCCCTGGCTTCTCTTACAGATAATTGCAGAATAGCAGACAGTTGTCATAAGGGCTCGAACTAATGTGTTGGATGCTATCTGTTGCTCACTCAGGTTGGCCTGTGCAAGAGAAACAAATGGCTCATGAGTTCTGAATTGTGCCCCTAAGTCTCCATGCCTGCCACCCCCAACCCCACTGCAAGAAATGCTTTTCCTCTATCCCTCCCCGCAATATCCAGGAGAAACATACTTCTATCCAGTCGAACACCCGCTGGTTACTGCTACCCTCCTTCAGTAGCTTCTCCAGCTGCCTGCTCAGCTCCTCGAAGGGGAGTGCCCTCTGGCCAGGGCCTTCTGACTCCTCTCCTAGGGTATACTCCACCTTCTGCAACCAAAAATACTCAGTCAACAGATCAGATGAGGGAAGTTAAGATTAGACTAGCCAGACTCAAATGCTAAAATTAACGTTTTAACAGCCCCAAACCTGTTCAGTGACGAATGCACCAACATCCTGGCCTTCGGGCAGAAATTCTTTCCAGCTAAGTCCAGCCTCTCGCCAAAGCATCCCTACCTTTTTGGGACCCTGGAAAACATAAGAACAACTTGACAACCTTGTATCTCTCCAAAGATCCAACGGCTCCACAACAGACATCCAACAAATCTTCACTGAAAACCCACTAGATACCTGCTAGGAGCTAAGGATGCCAAAGAGGTAACTCTTAGGCACAGCCCCTCCATGCCTTCAGTCTAGTGCAGAGCATAACTGTCAAACGCGCAACTTACATTAAAAAAAAAAATCCTCAGGTACCACTACAGTGCTATGATGCTAGGGTGGGGAAATGACTTAAGAGCCTCTAGGAAAAACATCAACCAGCTTTTGCAGGATTCTCAATTAATTACTGAACCTTAAAAATCCAAATACCTCACTCTAGTGTTTTCAATCTTACCTACATTTCTTTTTTTGAAACAGCTTGTCATTATCCCAAGTAACAAATGTTTGCTTATGGAACGATAACTTCTAGTTACAAGTATGCCTACTTATTTCCTAAATTCAGAAAATCTCAGAAATCCTCACAAAGTGAACAATCTGAGTCCTTTTCAATTAGTCTCACTCCTCCAGGTTCCAGATAGCTGAACTGCTCTGCAACTGCATATCCCAGCTTCTCACTACCATTAAGTACCACACCCAACTTGCCTTTCTCCATCTTTTCGCCTTTATATTCGTCAGTCACCAATTAACTTTCAAAAGCAGCTTCAGCGCCTTTCAAAGAAAACCTTCTGTCGTGAACACTGGCAAACACTTAGCAACCTCACAATACTTAAGACACTCCTTTTTCAACTATTGTTTCACACTCCACCATATACTGTTGCTTTTAATAAGCTGTCATTTCTTACCTTTTCTCTACCAACTAGTGTTTCATAACTGCATTTTACTCATTGCTGTATCCCCAGTGTTCAGTAGGTTGTAAATAATAAAAGGAATGCTAGTTGAATGAATGAATGAACCAATCAATACCAGTGTAGGATCTTACATTGCTATTCTTTGGCCTTGGCCAGAACTCACGACAGGAACTATAAAGAAGGAAATGCCCACCTCAACATTTCCTCTCAGATACCAACATGGTCCTGCCATCACCAATACTCTAGCCCAAGAAAGGCCCATGTGGATTCACAGCCACAGGGAGTAGCAAAAACCATATAGAAATCATGAACACATCACCCAGTAAGAGGCCCACTCACCATGCTTTTGCATAGAAGGCCCAGAATCTCTAGCAACAGGGAAGCAGCTTTGCCTAAAGGTCTTAGAGGCTTTGTAATCTCCCTATAAAAAGAGAAAACCCCAGTGATGATAGCCTCTACAGCCCTCCCACCACTACCCCATCCCTCTCCAAATATAGCCATCCAACCTATCACACCTCCCTCCCTTCCTTCGTTCCTCCAGTCTCTGCCTTCCCTGAATTCCAAGGGGGACTTACCTGAACAGCTCTCCCATAGGTATCCCACCTTCCTGCAAAATGGGCGTTACCAATTCTGCCAGGTAAAGCCATACATGAGGGATGTCAATTTCCATGTCCTCAGCCAATTCTAGGATTTCATACAGCCTGCAAAGGGAATTCAAAATAAGGGCATTCTGGGAAAGATGGGCCAAGCCCCCACTCTGCTTCTGGGGTAATACAGCATGACTAAGTATCAACTTGTAGAACCCTCCGGGAACATTTTCTAGGAATAAGAGCATTATCTCAAACTAAGGTCACCTTCTTGTCCTTGGATGGTTCACCCACCTCAAAGCAATACTGACCAAGATGATTGAACCTACATTGTTTATGAGACAGGGTCTTGCTATGTTGCCTAAGCTGGCCTCGAACTTGTATCCTCCTGCCTCAAAGCCCAGAGGGGCTGGGACTATAGGCATGTACTACCATGCCCAGCTGGGCCTACACTCTTAAATGCAAAGTTCTAGGGGCCCCACAAAGGAAAAGGAATTCGTGGGTATGTGAAATGTGGGAGGCCCACAGAAGTCAGTCATACCCTTGGTAGTACTGGGCAGTAGAGAGGTGCCCAGAGCAGAGCAGCTGGTGCAGCAGCCGCCCCATATGCTCACGAGCAATGGTGCTGCGCTCCAGCGTAGACTCGATGCCATGCCGCACAAAGATGAAGAGCAGGGAGGGTGAGGCTAGCTCCTGCACACACTGCACTGCCTCCTAAGGGGCGCAGGGAGAGAGCAGTCAAACCTGGTCCAAACCCTTCAACCCCATATGCCTGCCAACATGGTTCCCATCCTACCCACTTGGCAATAGATCAGGCCCACCCCCCACTGCTGACCTTCATGTCATTGAGATGGAGATATTCCTCTATGATGGCCTTAGATTTCTTTTCCAGCTCCTCCTCAGAAAGTGAGGCCTTCGAGGGGCTCACCGGGGGTAGAGTGGCTTCCCGCTTCACTGAGGGATGGGGGGGGAAACACAGATCCCAGATTCTTTAGTTCTAGTCTTCCTAGCAAACAGGACCTGGACCTCCTGAGATATAGGGACCAGCTAGTAGTCCCACACTAGCCAACACCCTTTCTCTCCATTCTCCCAGCCCCTCACCAGCATCTCGCCCACGGTCCCGATCCTCTGTGAGGCTAGCTGCCTTGCGTAGTCCCTCAGGCTGGGAGGGCCGCTCTCTACTCCGCTCCTCCACTTCCTTGCTGAAACTTCTCTTAGTGGCAGGTGTCCGTGCTCGATCAAGTCGGTCCCCACGTTCACCTCCCCGTTCACTCCGCTCTAGTCTGTCTCCCCGGTCCCCAGTTTTCTCACCTCGTTCCCGGCTCAAACTACTCCTGGAAGAAAGATAGGCACATTGTCTCTTACCTGTACTGCCCGGAACTCGCTCATATAATTACCCAACATGCTGAGCAACTGATGGGCTTCTCTGATGGCATCAGAAATGTGCCTTAATCTTAGCCAAGGGCTTTTGAGCATTACAGGCATGAAGAACTCCCAGGTTGTGGCAAAACACACCCATAGTATTCTCAGTGTCAAAAACAAAGACCCCTAGGAAACCTTACCTCTGCACCACACGTCTGTTATCTGTGCTCTCTGTGGGTACTGCTTGTTGAAGGGCTGAGAAACGATTCAAAGTACTAGTAGCTGGGCGAGCAGCTTCTGATGCTAGAGAGGCAGAAAATCTGGATTAAAATCTCCACTTTCTTGCATTTTTCTTTCCTACTTGCCAGTTTAGAACACTTGGTTCCAGTGCTGAGACAAAGCAATTATTCAACATCTAGCACCACCTACATGCCTCCTCATACCTAACTACTCATACAGGTATAGATAAGGCTCTGCCCTCAAGGGAGCTTAGGTTAATAACCACTCAGCTCCTTATAGTGGCCTCCATACCTGCATCTGAGGGCTTGGCTCCCGAGCCCCCGCTGCTACCCTTGCCCCAGCTCAGTCGCCCTCCAGGTGCAAAGAGCTGGTTGTTGGAATCAATAGAGCCAGGCTGCAGAAGAAAAGGGAGTAGAGAGTCTTGGGTCTGACCTGGCCAAAGCTCTTGGCCAGCAACACCACACACAGCCACACCAGAAGTGAATACCCCAGATCAGGGGTCAGGCAAACTTTCTGTAAAAAGCCAGAAAGCGAAAATTTTATTTATATTACTTGGCTTTGTAAATCAGTTTCTATTGCAACTACTCAATTCTGCCACTGTAGCATGAAAACAGTCCTGGATGCTATTTAAAAGGAGTGAATGTGGCTATACCCCGGCAAAACTTGTGTATGCATGTGTACACACTGTACATGTACCAGGAAATGGACACTGAACCCAGGGGCACTCTACCTGAGCTGTATCTCCAGCCCTTTTTTTGAGTTTTTTTTTTTTTCTTTCTTTTTTGGTACCAGGGATTGAACTCAGGGGTACTCGACCACTTAGCCACACCCCCAGCCCTATTTTGTGGGGTTTTTTTTTGGTACTGGAGATTGAACTCAGGGGCACTCAACCACTGAGCCACATCCCCAGCCCTATTTTGTGTTTTATGTAGAGACAGGGTCTCACTCAGTTGCTTAGTGCCTTGCCATTGCTGAGGCTGGCTTTGAACTCTCGATTCTCCTGTCTCAGCCTCCCTAAGTGCTGGGATTACAGGCTTGCGCCACTGCGCCCCGCTTATTTTGTGTTTTATGTAGAGACAAGGTCTCACTGAGTTGCTTAGCGCCTTGCTGTTGCTGAGGCTGGCTTTGAACTCTCCATTCTCCTGTCTCAGCCTCCCAAAGTGCTGGGATTATAGGCATGCGCCACCGCATCTGGCTTTTATTTTTTTCAGATGGAGTCTTGCTAAACTGCAAAAGTTGGCCTTGATCTTGAGATCCTCCTGCCTCAACCTCCCAAGCAGCTAGGATTACAGGAGTGCATCACCATACCCAGCACAATTAAACTATTTATAGATACTGAAGTTAAAATTTTATGTAATTCCTACATCATAAAATACTATTTACTTTTTGATTTTTCTCAACCATTTAAAAACAAACTATTCTTGTCTCATGGGACGTACAGAAGCGGGTAATGGACCAATTTGGCACGTGTGACAGTTTACCCAGACCAATACGAATAAATCCCTAGGACTTAGCAGTTCTGTCTCCAACAATCTGAACAGTGAGTCTAAGAAAAACTCAGCAGTGGGCTGGGATTGTAGCTCAGTGGTAAAGCGCTTGCCTTGCATGTGGGAGGCCCTGGGTTTGATCCTCAGCACCACATAAAAATAAATAAATAAAATAAATGTATTTGTGTCCATCTACAACTGAAAACATTAAAAAAAAAAAAAAGCAGCAGTTACCTCCCAATCATAAAAGATCCAAACCTGAGCTTCATGCTTGCCTGATCCCTCTTTACCCTCTACTTCACGAGCACATACCCCTACCTTTGTGATCTTGGTGAGTCGCGAGGTGTCAATGGGGCGGCTGCCTTTGCTGATGGGGACTGTGTTCCAGCCACCATCATCCACAAGTGGAAGGCCACGGCCTGGGATAAAAAGGGGTACATACTAGAATAATAAGTAAGTCCTAGTAGCCCCTTCCCCTTGGGCCACCCTAAGCCTCCCTTCCTCAGATCCTCAGTTCCATCACAGGGTCTCAGTGGCCCAGACACGTGGCACTAAAAAGAAGTCATCAGTGGAAAGAATAACCCCTCAGTCCCTTCCTGCCCATTCCTTGGTCCTAGCCGCCAACTCACTAATGGGTGGGCCTGGAGGGCCACCCCGACGCTTGTCGCTGCCCTTGGCCATGAGCTGCTGCACTTTGATGTGTTCCCGATGCTCTTCCATCTCAGCCTCCTTGTGGATCTGATCAATTGTCTTAGGACCCTGATCCCCTCGGCGTGGCACCCAGTTGCTCTGTGTGAACAGGAGGCCAGTTGTAATTTTGTTAGGAAAGGCCAGGCAAAGTGGTATTGGGAACTGGGAGCAGCAGACTTATACCTGTCGCAGATCCAGCACATCTTGTAGCATAAAGCGGATGCGAGATGACGTCTTCTTTTCTTTAATGATTTTTTCCATCTGGTTGAAATACTGATCCATTCGGGGCTAGAAGCAGCAAAGGGATCAGGTCAGAAACTTATAATACCTCCCCCTTTCCAATGCTGTGGCTCAGCAACACAGACCCACCAGCCAAACAAGACTGTCATCACTGGACTGGGCCCCACAAGCTCCAACCTTCCACTTCCACATTGAAGTGGCCCTACCTTGGCTTTTGCAAAGTCCAGGTCTTTGCCAATGGTGGTAAGCAAACGGCAGAGGCATTCCAGGGACTCTTCATCATGGTTCTTGAGTAGTTTGACTACACAGTCATGCATTATAGCCTCCGTTAACATCTTGAGCTTGAACAACTCCCCGATAAACTTTATATTCCCTAAAGAGCGCCGTCGGGCTATGTCCCGAGCCTCTTCCAGCTCTTCCTTCAGGCGTCCCCGTTCCTCTGCCTGCCAGTCACAGCACAGGAATCCATTTCAAAAAGATACCAGACGCTTGGCTAAAACTTTTCTCTACTATGTGGATATCCAATCAGAGGCAGAGATCCCCCTAACCAAGGATGTCAATAACCCCACCCCACTTATCCCCATCCAAATTCTACAGCCTAGTAGCACCTGAAGGATGGGTAAGGAATGAACGTGGCAGTAGGTTTTCTCACCGTAGCAGCTTCATCCATCTCTTTTTGTTTTTTTTCAAAAACTTCATCATCATCTTTGTCTTTCTCAAACTCTTTCTGACATCGATTTAACAACAGTTTTCGGAAGTTCACAGTTACCGTTGGCTTTTCTGTAGTGGGCACTTTCAGCTGTGTATCAAAGAGAATATCACACTCAGATCTGTCCAGGGCAAGGAAGGCCAAGAATCTTTAACCACGTGACCTGGAAGACCACTGGCCCCTTCCTGCCTGCCATCAACAGCACAGGCTAGAGGAGAACCCAGAAATTGGGACTCCAAAAGCCTTGGTAAGAAGTTGGAAGATGATGAGATTTAGAAAACTGGAAACTAACCGCCATGAGGCAACGGCACATGTTGGCATAGGCCACAGAGAAGTTGGGCTCTGAAATAGCCTTCTCAAAGATAAGGTCAATGACCCCTTTGAGGCGTTCCTCCGTGTCAATGGCCAGCTGTGTCACCTGCTTCATAAGCTGCTGGAACATCTGGGGTGTCAGCTTATTCAGGATGGAGCGAACCCTGCGGAACAGGTCCTATAGGGAAGAGGGAACAGAGAAGTCACAAGATCTAGTAAGGTTCTAAGACAAAGGTTGCTAGGAAGGACATGAAAGGATGGTGGGAGAAGAGGTGGGCACTAGTGATCAGTATGAAAGAGCAAAGTGGACTCAAAATGGTAGACCTGAGGGCAGGAATGGAGACCAACAGCAGGACCTGCCAGTACCTGGGTTTTGCTGCCATCAGCATCTTCTTCACCACGGTCCTTATCAGCCGCTGTTCGTTTACTGCTGGGTTTCCAGGCCTTCTCTGCTTTGTTCAGCTTTATATCTTCAGTCATCAACACAGTGGCAATGATTTTACGTGGTTCCTTTCGGGGACCCTGCTGAGAACGCCTGGGCCCCAGACCAGCCTGCTAAGCAAGGGATTAGAACAAGTGAAGATACAAAGCCAAGAAGCACAACACATGACCCCAATACCACACATGTCCAGGGCAGATTTCTCCCCATCCCGCAACAAGACACACCTGAGACCCTGACACCTTGCCCATTTGCCTTGTTAGCCAGCCCCACTCACCGGCCCTCGGGGCAGCTCCCCACCTGGCCCACCCCTTGGGGGCCCACGATTGCTAAGGGCTGGTCGACCAAGGTTGGCAAAGGATGGAGTGAAGTCTGGGCCACAATTTATGCCAGGTAGCCTGGAGGGATCCAGCGGCCGCAGTGGTGTTTTATTGGCCTGCAAAGAAGACACAGAAGGTCTCAAAAGCAGCCTAAGACTACTGACTACTCTTTCCAAGCCTCAGGCTCCTCCTCAGTCCATCCAGCTCAAACTTACCCTCCTCCCCCCTCAAACCACCAACCTTGTCCAGCACCACATCAGTAATATGGGGCAATCCCTCTGGCTTCTGCATACTGGCAAAGATGAACTGAAAGCCAAGCAGGAACTCACGGTCATAACGCTTTTTCTCCTCAAGGTTCAGAGGCTTCCACTGATCTGCAACAGAAGATGGATCAGTCATACTTCTGTCTCCTATGGCCCTGACAAGAACGATCAGTCATTCTCAACCCTTCCTTCAGCATACCTGACTTGTATTCATATTTCTGTTCCCCAGGTTGGATGTTCTCAGCATTGTGGATTTTGTCCTCCTTTGAGTCCCAAGTCTCATCTGTTTCCTCAGGTCGTGGGGGCACACTGCTACCCTCAGACTCTGGACCTGGATTGTTGCCTACAGGAGGCTGATTCTCCACCTCTGGTACTGGTGGGTTTACCTGTAACCATACCCAGTTTGGGTTGCAAAATGACCAGTTTCATACCCAAACTCTGCCCTCTCCCTTCCCCTATTTCCTGCTTCCCTTACCTCCTTGAAGGCATCCAGAAGGTCTCCCACAGCCTCCTTCTTATTGAGCTCCTTAATTTTCCGTCTCCTCTTTGGCACGGATACTGCCACTTAAAAAGAGAAGAAAAAAAAAAAGCAGAGGTGGAAATAATTTAAAGAGTACCCCTAACCCCATGGAAAAAACACTAATCACAGTACAATCCTTTCTCTTCCCACCACATCCACTCTAGGCTTACAACTTTAAAAGTTCTTATTCTAGCTCTTAGGTTGGTTCAGTCACAGGGCTTCCATAACCAACACGCTGCCCAAATGGGAGGTCATCAATGAACAGAAGAGCCCCACCCTGCAGCTTGCCCCACCTCCACCATCCAGCCACACCTTACCTTGGGTGGCTGCTGCGGCCTCCAAATTCTGGGACAAGTGGGCTGGGACAGGGGCACTCTCTGGAGAGAGAAGTTCCTCTCCTCCCTTCTCATTCTCAGCTTCTCCTGCTTCTTCTTCTTCCTCTTCTTCTTCTTCCTCCATTTCCTCCTCCTGAGCAGAGGAAATAGTTGGAGGAGCTGAAGCTGGAGAAGCTGGAGTAGCAGAGAAGATGATGGGGGAAGCCACAGTTGGGGTAACCTCCTTAGCCTGCTCTTCTGGCTCACTGACTGGGCTTAAGTCCACGGCTGGTGGCGAGGGGGCTCCGTTCAGCAGTTCCTCAGGTTGGGCAGTTGGAGCAACAAGCACAGGAGATTCGGAAGGGCAAGCCGGAAGAGGGGGAGGGACAAGCTCTGGGCTCGATTCCACCTCTGGTTCCAGATCCTCAGATGGGACCATGCCATTAGGCTCATGAATTTCCACCTTGTGAGATGCCAGGGGAGTGGGAACCTGGAGAGGACTGGAAGCAAACTCAGATTCTGGAACTGGTTTGCTAAGTGTCACTTCTACTTCCAGTATAGGTTCAGCAAGAGGAGTGGGTTCTGGAGAGAGGCAGTATGGCTCCCCAGTTTCATGGGAGATGGGGGTAGATTCTTCTACAGACATTTGTATCATCCCCGTTGTCATAGTGTCCCCAGGAAGAGAGAGGACTCCGAGATTAGGCTCAGACCCCGGTTCCAAAATTGGGGGTGGTGATGGGGTTGGAGAAGGTGATGAAGGCTGGGATTCTGAAGGGCTGTGCTCTGGGCCAGGCAGACCTGCCCTGCCCTCAATGACTGCTCCCTGCGACCGGTCATCTGCACCACAGGAAGGAAGAATGAGTATCTGAGGCCAAGTCCTTCACTGTTGTTACTTCTCCTAGCCAGAACACTCTTAATTGAACATTTCCATCTCACCCTTCAAACTTCATCCACTTAAGTTATTTCCCCTTCTCATCCAAAATGCCACCCACCCTTGAATCCACTATTGGAAACCTAAGTCATCATTCTGTGGTTCCAAGTTCAAGTCAATCCACCTCCCTGGAATTTCCAATTGTCACACTGTATTTCCCATAAAAGCTCCTTCCCACTGGCTTTCTTACCTGGCCGGACAATGACAGCAACCTGGGGTGTCTCCCCATTAGCTTGAGGCTCCTGACCACCTCCCGCCGTCTGTAGGACACAAAGCATTACCAAATTTGCACTGAACAATCCCACAACCCTTCCTTACTAGGCCATTTCTACTTTAACACTGCCTAGAAATTTAGGAAAGCAGAGAAACAAAACCCTTCAGGCAGCAGACAAGGTACTTAGGGGTTCAACACAGAAAAGTCATCCCAGTCAAGGTACCACTCAAAAGAGAAGGGAGTACCTGGGGAGGGGTGGGTGTGGAGGCGGTGCGGGCCCCAGACATGATCTCCTCAGTGATATCCTTCCCTCCTTGGTTTGGATCGCGAATTCGAATCTGGGGAAAAGAAAGCTGTGGAATGAGCGGGAAGCAGGAGAAGCCCACCTCTCCACCCTGCCCCACTCTTAAGACTCTGGGCCAACCCCCCACCCCCTACTGGGAAGTAGGTGGGTGGGTGCCAGAAACCCCATGAGTTCTACTGTCAACCCATCCAGCTGCTCTTGCAGTCCCTGCCCTAGCCCCCACCCCTAAGAGACCCTTGACCTCACAGAGCAGCCCTGTACATCACAATGCCCCTCCCTCCCTCACCCTTGTCCTGGCCAGCAGTCCCCAAGTCAGTGGTTGCACACCCTGGGGCCCAGGACCCCCATCTAGCACCCAGCGGGCTCACTTGTGGCTAGTCGGCCTGATCTCTGGGGGCAGGGCCCAGATCCAGGAGGTGGAGCCAGGGTGACTCAGCGGCTTCCCCAGCCCTGGCACCCTATTCTGGGCACCACGCCCAGGGCTTGAGGACTGAGCAGAGGCGGAGGCCTCCAGAGCTTCCAGGACTGGGGGTGGGGAGTGGGGCTACAGAAAACAAACCATTTCCAAGACAAGCCATCAGAAACCCAAAACCAAGCATGGTTCTTAACGAATCTCCACCCGAGCCCAAGTCTCATGGGAATCTCCCTGCTAGCCACTTCAGTCTTCCCATGATCTGCGTCTACACTGAAACCTTAGTACCTTACAAAGAACCTGAGCATTCTATGACCCCTATTCTCTGCATACCCTCAGCTGAAGACCTTTTTCAAGTTCTTGCTCCTACAGGCACAATATCCCAGCGGTGATGAAGTTCTCCCCATCCCAGAGCCCCTTGCTGCTACTCACTGTTTTACGCTCCCTCTTAGGAGCAATCTGGGGTGGCTGGTTCATCAAAACTGGGGCGGGGGCCACGCCAGCAGGAAACTGCTGCACACCTTGGGCTGGGTAGTAGGCTCCAGCTTGGGGGAGGGGGACAAAAAAAAAAGGAATGGTGGCAGCGTCAAGGCCCAACTATATACTACTGCCTGCTTAAAGACTTCCTACCTCCAGAACCTCTCATCACCCAAGCCGGCCCCTTGCCCTGCCCCGCCCTCCTCCCCCAGGGAATTAGGTGTCTGTCAAAGCTGGGGAACCAGTCTGAACCGCGTTTACAAGAATTCCTGACACTGACACACTGACACACACTGACACACACACACACACACACACACACACGCGCGCGCTCTGTAGGCAGACACTCCTTCCCTACCACACACCAGCTACCTGGAAGTCTGTTCTATATCCCACAAGTGACTCCATGTAAGCACTACACCCAGCAACATGCACACATATACTATAGAACTGAAAAAAGATCAGCTCTTTGGCTGGGAATGAGAAATAAGAGATTTGCCAACGCTGTTCAACGCAACCTAGGTCCAGTTCTAGTATCCTGCCCTTTGCAAGGGGAAAGGAAACAAACAAAACACACTATGAACTGGGTCGAGGATAAAAAAAATTAATCCCTGAAAGCAATGGTCTCCAAAATGAGATGTATCTGTAATCTCATCCATAATTTCCACTTGTTTTCAATGACTGCCACAGTGTTACTTAAATAATAAATACATATACACAAACACAACCATACGTGCATTAAAGATACATACTCAAAATTTTTCCTGGTAGAAAAAATTTTGGAAACCACTGCCAGACAGACAGACTAATCCTTTCCTAGAACATAAATGAAAAATAGCTACGAAAACCTCCCCAAACCATGCTATACGCCCCAACCCCCAACCATAGAAGGAGTATCACAGGGAAAGTCCACTAACAGGTTCTGGAGCTGGAGCCTAATCCTACATTTCTTGACATGGGAACTTCAACTCTGTTGGCAGAGGATCAAATCTTCTCCCCCAACCAATGCCAGTTAAATATTAAGCACCAATTCCTACCACCTATTAACCCTATTATTTTTAGACCAAAAGCCATGCCTAGGAAAGGTCTTATGTTTTTTTTTTTTAATTTTTTTTTTTTTTTAGTTGTAGATGGACACAAAGTCTTTATTTTATTGCTTTGTATGTGGTGCTGAGGATCGAACCCAGGGCCTCACGCATGCGAAGCAAGCACTCTACCGCTGAGCTACAATCCCAGCCCCAAAGGTCTTATGCTTTAGAAAGCAACAGATCAGTTTAGATGCTCTCTGGGACATTCTCACCCGACTTCTTCCCCCGCTTACCGTAAGTCCCAAACTCGGTGGGGCTTGCACCGGGATAAAAGCCTGGGGCTCCTGGCTGCACAGGGTACTGCTGTGTCGGGACAACATATGTGGAACGCCCCTGGTGGGGGATGGGGAGGAAAAGGGAAGAGGAATTGAGGGGAGCTACCAGAACCATATCAGACTAGGAGAAAGTAGAACAAGCCAACTCTGGGCAATGACCAGAAGTTGTTCCACCCCTGGAGAAGGGATGGGTCTAGAGGGTCAGGGTGGGGGAAATAAGAATTGGGATACAAGGTCTGTGGCTTCCAGCCACCAAACCTCCAGCCTCACCTGTCCAGGGATGTAGTAGGCCCCCTGGGAGGCTGAGTAGGAGATCTGGGAAGGGATCATCATTACTTGGGATCCAGCAGAGTAGACATGGGCAGCTGGGCCAGGGCGGGCGGGGGCTGCACTCTGCACTCGGGAGGCTGCACTGCTCGGGGGCTGGGCCCGGCTAGGGTAGAAGTGCTGTCAGGAGGGAAGAAAGCAGTTGGCATCAGGAAGGAGAGGAAGTGGACAGCAAAATTACCACTCCACAATGTCTCCGCACTCCGGAGAAAAGTACTGTGGGCTTCAGAGCATGGAGACCAATCCTTCCAAAACCCACTTGATCAGATGAGGGTTAAGTGGCCTCCTGTACTCACTCACACCCTCCAAATTCAGATGAACACTTTGCATCCAGTGTATATTTAATCGCTCACTGCCATGCATACTCATGTCACCTCCACCAGACTACCCCTCTGCAGAGGATTCCTAACAACCAGATGCATCATGCCTAAAGGAAGGCCCTTTCAGGCAACACACTCCCCAGCATGCATTGTTCCACCTAAGGCACTGAGCAGCTAACTGCTAACATGCAAGTCTCCTAGTTTCCAGATACTCACTCTTCAATACTTAGCCCCTAACATGCATCACTTAGCTCAAACTCAAGACCTAAACAGCGAACAAGTCCCCACCCTGAAGACCCCCAATCTGTGTGTCTAGCTCCTGACTAGAGAGGGCAGGGTTGATATCAGGAGACAGTCCAGGATTAGGAAAGGGGCATTACCTGCAGAGACCTGAATCCTCCCTGAGAGCACATGGGGACAGGAAAGAAGAGAATTATCCCCAAGGTGATGGGGGGAAAATGAAAGAGGTAGGACAAGAATCCTCCCACTTAGCGAGAAAGAACTTGGGGAACACAGAAAGGCAAAAACAAGCTGGAATGCTTTTCTCAACACAGTCCAGAGAAAAATAGAAAAGGGGAATAGAGCAATGGCAACCTCCCAGTAAAAGGAAATAGGAAAGCAAGAGCTGGCAGCAGGACCCACAGCACTGTCCCTAAGCCTCAAGCATAAGGACCCCAATAATGCCACCCTCACCGACTATATACTTCCTCAAGGGGCCAGTCACCAAAATCAATAGCACAAAGTGCAGAGCCAGATGAAAAGAACACAGAGCTACTGTCAGGAAGTTGGGGCCAAGTACACAGCTTCCAAAGTTTCCATCCTAGGCCCAAACTTGCAGAAGCTTTCCAGTTTCCACCCAGGCCCCCTACTCCCCTCCCAAAGCCCCTCACCTGGCGGGGCTGAGAAGGCGTGTTCATTTGTGTCGCTTGTGGCGTACTGAACACCACCGGTGCTGTCTGCCCCGGGGGAAACGCTGGCTGAAGGGGGGAGACCAGAGTTCAGCAAGAGGGGAAGCCCAGTTGGGGCCGAAACCCACGCTGGTGAAATAAGGGGAGCAGATCTGCGGCAAGAGCCTCAGCAGTCTACATGCCCCCTCCCTGTGACAGCCCCCAGGGACAGCCAGGGGCCCTGTCTCAATTTGGCGGCAGGCAGCTGCACTTTGCCCTGACACAGATGGGGCTGGGAAAATCCAGAGGTTGAAACCTGCTCCTGACTGCCTGGTCTCCCCCACCCCCATCCCAGTCCGGCTAATTCCTCCCTAATTACCTGTGGGAGTCCAGGGGATGGGGTGGGCGGGGGGCCTGTGGGCTGTGGAGCTTTGTTCATTTCATTTGGTGCCACATCAGGGTCCCCCCAGCACCTGTTGGGAAAGAGTGGAGCTTGGAGAGGGGAAGGGACCCAAGCTTAAAGCAAATCGAGTGGGTAAGGGTTAAGCAAGGGCTGAGTTCAACACGGAGCCCGGGAGGTGCCAAGGGAGTGAAGGAGCAGAAAAGATTCAGCCTGTGTCCCCACCAACACGTTGTCAAACCCGCATCACCTCCAACCCCACACCCTGGGCCCTGCTGTAACAGCCCCACACTCACCCCCTCGGTAAAGAATAAGTCCACGGTGCGGCCTACAGGTTCTGGGCATCCGAGGGCCTGGGGTTGGGAGGTGAGGGGTATCAACCTGGCTCCGCGGGGCCCAAGACCAACCAGACCGGAAATTCCAGGTCTCGCTGGCACCAGGCTCCCGGATCACAAACGGAGCAAGCTGCTGCTTCGGCCGTGGTGTCCCCACCCCCCCACCCGGGGACACCGGGTTCGGGGCCTGGCCCAGGGGCACACAAGGTATGCTTGCCGCGGGGGCACCCGCACAGGGCCAGAGGCGAAGCCTGCCGCCGCCCAGGAGTGTAGGCCAGGAAGGGCGGGAGTCAGGCCCTAAAAGGCCAGGCGGGCGGTGGCCACAGAGAAGCCGGTTTCAGGCAAGTGAGGGTCGGCCTGGAAGGGCAGGCGGGGTTGGGGGTTCCTCCCTGCCCGCCGCAGCCGCCTCCCTCCCCAGCGCCCTCCTTGCGCAGCGCCGGCCAGTGCCAAAGAACAACGTGTCACTTCCCGGCGGCCCAGCCGCGAAGGGGGGAGGGGGCGGCAGGCCGGGAGCAGCCGTGCCTGTGCCCGCAGGCTGCCGGGCCTCCTCGGGTCGGGCGGAGGTGGCATTTAGCTTCCAGCGAGCAGGGCGCCCTCCCAGCCCGCAGGGCCCGCACGGTTCGGCCCCGCGCTCCCCCACCCCCACTCGGCAGCTAGGCCGGGCCAGGCCGGGCACACGTGGGCCGGGGATCGGGCCCCGGCGGGCCGGGGCCCGGGTTTGGGCCTTGGGGCCAGGGCGCCGGGGCGGCGGCGCAGGGTGGCCGGTCCCGGCCCGGATGGCGGCGGATGCGGGGGGAGGGGGTGGGGGGGCCGGGTCGAGCCCGGACATGGCGGCTTTACCTTCAGTCTCCTTCAGTCCGCGCGGCCGAGCCCCACGCAGCCGCACAGACGTAGTCCACAACCATTTCCGGCTCCCCGCACAGATCCCGCTCGGCGGCCACCGCTTCTCCGCAGGCGCAGCCGGCGCCCCCACGTGACCGGCGCCGAGGGCGGAGCCGCGCCGGGCGCCCGGCGCCGGGGAGCACATGGGATTTGCCCCGCCCCGTCACGTGACAGCTACTACCCGCCCCCGTGTCCCCTTCCGAACTCTGGAACTCCCAGACCGACCCCTTTCTGGCTGTTTGGCGGTTCTTTAGTTCATTCATACTTAACGCAAGCATTTATTTAGTGCATACTAAGTGCTAGGCGGGGTGCCAACCCGGGGTTGAGAATACTAAAATTAAACTCGGTCCTGGGGAAGTAAATCATGGTACAATACTTATTATGCAGCCTTTGAAAATAATGTACATTAGATCATTGAAAGGCTTCACAAAGGAAATTAAATGTTACCCTAAAAGAATTGAAACATTCTAACTAAAGAAGTAACTTGAGTTGCTTTGTTGTTTACAAAAATCAGCCACTCCTACGGAGGGGCAGAAATCAGTCATGAAAAAATTCAGAATAATGACAGAAGCAACTCCGAGACCTTTGCCAGGCAGCCAAATCTTGGAGGTCAGCATGGACAGTCATAGAGTGGAAAACGGTAGTGGGAGTCAGTTTCCTTGGGTTTTAATCCAAGCCCCATTACTTATTACCTAACTATGTCCCTATTGCCTACTTACTATCTGTTGTAAAATGGAAAGATTTGAAACCCATCTGGCTTATGTCCTCAGCTTTTTAACCACTGTGCTTTTTCTCACAAAGGTAACATCCACTCTTGGATTATGAGGATTAAAGGAGTTGTGATTTCATGTGAAAGTGCTTAAAACAGTGCCTTGGTAGTTAGCAAAGGGTATTCCCTCTCATCATTCTCAGCACTAATGGTGAATTGGTTGCTTAATATAAATGATCTGTGTGATCTCACTTAATTTTCATGATCTCCTACAAAATAGTCTGTATTATTGTTCCCACTGTATATGAAGGGCACCTAGACCTTACTCCAAAGCCCACTTTTCCTGTTACCATAGACTGCATCCTGACTTGGTGTGCTAGGTGAGAATGACAATAGAACAGCCTTCACTATCATCTTGTCAACAAAGTACAATTATAGAGTGAGCAAACTCAGGCACAAGAATCCCCTCAAATTAACTTCCTGAAGAGAAGCAGGGCAACAACTCTAAGGAAAGGAGAATAAAACACATACTTGGAGGACCCACAGTGAGAATGAAAATGCAGATCTATAGTGTTCTGGGACACTCCACTTGAGCTGTGACTGCCACCATGCAGGACTCCCTTCTCTCATTTCTCTACTTTTTTTCCTAAGCAAACTAATAAATGAAAATTAATTTCTGGGCTGGGATTGTGGCTCAATGGTAGAGCACTTGCTTTGCATGTGTGAGGCACTGGGTTCCATCCTCAGCACCACATGTAAATAAAGGTCCATCAACAACTAAAAAAAAAAATTTTTTTTTAAATTACTACATACCCAATAATGACATGTGTGGCATGACACCACATGTTCCTCAATCCATTGCTAAATCAGAATCCACTTTCTTGAACTCATCAGAACAAGGTACTAAGATAGCTTTATCTAATCACTCCCACAGGAATCTCAGATTGCAAATGGCCAGATTAAGAATTTCTCAAGGGATCCTTGAGAAAAGTCTCCCTCCCCACCCTCAACATGTTTTGCTCTGTTTCTTGCAATGAATAGTGCCCAATCTGAATCATACTACACTGCTTTGCATTCAATGTATTATATCTAATCGGACCCCAGGTCCTATTGGGGATTGGACCAAAATCAAATCCTACTTATTTTTTTAAAAAAACTATCTTCTTTTCCATCTCCTACTTCTAATACCCTAGTGTAAGCATTCATTCCCTTGCCTGATCTCCACAGCTCCAGAATGAGCTTCTTCACCCAGATAGATCATGTCACTTGCCCACTCTCATTCAATAGTCTCTACTGAGAGATACTCTTGAATTCTTTCAGCAAAACAAAACTCTTCCAAACCTGGCTTGAGTCTGAATCCTAGACGAATCTCCAATGTATCCCCTTCCGCACTTTCCCCCTAGACCCTATATACTTAGTCAAACCAAACTATCCACAATTTTTGAAATAGCTTTTCCTCCCTCCTTCTTTCCATTTCTACTCCCTAAGCCATATCTAGCCTTTTTTATTCCTTTGTACAAATTTACCTTCCTCCAAATCCATTTCCTTAAATAACTTTCCCCTGACTAAACCAGGCACTTGGACCTATTGCAATGATCTTAGGGTAACTTGTTCACATTTCAGTAGAGTATTGATCATAATATATCACAATTGTCATGGTTTTTTTCCCCATTATATGAAGTTTTTGGGGGTAGGCTTTTCTTTTCCTCCTAGCTTTGCATTTTCACAAACATCTAATGTCCAATGCAGAGTAAAGCTCCAGATAGCTGTTGCTGAATAAATGACTGAATGTGAAAGGTTAAGAGCCAAGACAGGAGTCACATTAAAGAGGAACAACAGGCCTGCTGATGTCCAATGTTTCAATTATTTCTTAGTACTGGGGATTGAACCCAATAGTGCTTTACCACTAAGCTACATCCAGTTTTTTGTTTTTTTAATTTTGAAATAGGGTCTCACTAAGTTGCTGAAGCTGGCCTCAAACAATCCTCCTGCCTCAGTCTCCTGAGTCACTGGGATTACAGGTATGTGCCACTGTGCCCAGTACTTCAACCTTTTATACAGGCTGCCAAGCAAAAGCAGAGACATGGAGACATTCAATCAAAGTTGTTGCTGCTTCTGAGTAAGGCCTTGAGTTAAAATGAGGCTCTCAAGCCTCCAATAAAGACAGATTAATATAGTGAAAAAGTGCATGGGCTTTAGAGTCAAATGGACTTAAGATTCCAATCCTGGCCTCTATCACTTATGACTTATTGAACTTCTCCAAACTTCATTTCTCAACAAAACATGGAGATATACCTACCTAAAAATTGTTGTGAAGTTTCAGCAGCATGAAGAAGTTATTCGTTCAATATTTATAGAAAATCTATTTAGTACTGGCCACTGTTGGAAGGTTAAATTTACAGTATTGCATAAACGTTAGCTATGATTATCTGACAGAACATGATCTCCCTCCACACACCCTGCATCCCCAGGGGTTCAGGCTCTAAGCAGGGGTATAGCTATATTGTACCAGTCCCCATTGGAAGGAGCATGGTAGAGCAAGGATGATTATGTTCCAGGAAAGAGTTCACTCCTTTCCCATTGCTACACCAAGTTAAGAGAAGGTCAAGGTCAAGCTTTCTATCTACACAAGGACAGCCCAAAAGTAGATGTTAATATGATCAAATCCTCCCAAGAGCAAAACAGGGTAGGTCACAAGAGAGAAAAAGATGTCCCTCCTCAGCAGCACAAGTTAGAAAAGAGGAGGACTGCTCATTCTTGGGCATCCTTAGGCCCAAGTTAGGAGATGATGGGCTTGGGTGTGTGACAGGGTAGAGAACATGGGATCTACAAGTTCCTTAAAAATTCTTAAGAGTTTATATAAAGCAAGGTATGACGACACACACCTATAATCCCAGCGACTTGTGAGGCCAAGACAAAAGGATCACAAGTTCAAGGCCAACCTCAGCAATTTAGCAAGGCCCTAAGTAACTTAGTGAAACCAGGTCTCAAAATTTAAAAAAAGGGCTAGGGATGTGGCTCAGTGGTAAACCACCCTGGGGTTATATCTTTAGTACCAAAAAAAAAAAGTTTACATAAAAAATTTTTATATATGCAAATCCTATAAAGATGACTCATTATACTTATACTTATCAGCTTCTCAAGGGTTCTAAGAAAATGAAAACAGAAGATGATTAAGAAGGGGTGGGAGCAGCCAGCGCAGTGGCGCAAACCTATAATCCCAGCACTTAGGGAGGCTGAGACAGGAGAATCGCGAGTTCAAAGCCACCCTTAGCAATGGTGAGGAGTTAAGCAACTCAGTGAGACCCGGTCTCTACATAAAACACAAAATAGGGCTGGGGATGTGGCTCAGTAGTTGAGTGCCCTTGAGTTCAATCTCCAGTACCAAAAAAAAAGGGGGGGGGGGCGGATGGGGAAGAGAAAGGAGCTTAGTTCCTTTGATTCAGGAAAGCCTCCCTACTACTGGTCTAGGCTCAGGGTTGCTCCAAACAATGCTCTCTCACATCAACTTCACACTCTAGTCTAGCCCTGAGCCATGATACCCCAGAACATAGACAGAGAGAGACCTTGGGGATAAAGGTCTTTATTGAACAAATTATCTCACTCAGTAACAAAAGAATGGGAGGTAACAATTCCCCCAACAGTCTGGAGCAGTGTCCACCTCTGATGGCCACTTAGAGGTCATAGTTGGGGTTCTTCCGAAGGATAACAAAACCTTCCAGAATGGGGGTAACAGGAAGAAACTCCTCAGTGGCCAATTCTGCCCGTTCCCCATGTGCCAACAACACTGGGGTTGTGTGTGTCTGGAACCCTGTGATGGTCTTAGGCTTGCCAGCCTGGCCCACCACATCCACTGCCTGTGGGATGAGAAAACTAAAATGAAGGGATGGCCAATGGAAGAGAAGCAATACCCCACTGCCCACACCAGTTTCAGAGAAGCAAGATTTTATGTGCATTCTCCAAGTCCTAGAGCACAGCCTGAGCCCTCCCCTCAATTCAACCCCTCACCTGGCCCACACGGACAGACACCGGCAATGGTCGTAGCTCCTCATCGAAGGTAACCAGCATTCGGGGCTGCATAGCAGCCACCAGCCCATACAACACATAGTGCGATTTGCCTAGAATGACTGATGGAAGCACACAGGACAAACCGTTATAGACAACAGAGCAAACCTGGCCTGAACCTTGGGATCAGTACTAACCCTTTAACCCATCTTCAGCTGAACCCATACTGTCCTCATATACCTTACTACTAACCCAAGATGCCCTTCCTCCCTTTCTTTATCCACAGCCTCAGACTTGAGAATCACTTCTCCTTGTCATTTAGGAGCAGAGAGCAGACACTGGGCTGATCACCCTCAAACCTTTTTAGGCCAGATCAAAAGTATGGGAGATAAGTCTTATGAGTGCCATTACAGGCCCAAATAACCTAGAATAATATAGAGCTAACTTGGGGTCCTGATCCTAAATTGCCAAGGGGGCCCTGATAGAGGTGGAGATGGGGTGTCACATGCCACCATACAATATTTCTGACAGGAACTCACTGTTGCGAACGTCCAGGAAAGAGACAAGCACAGTGAGCAGCCCAGCCACAGCCACTTGACTCATAAGCTGCCGGTCACTGTGGTAAGGGCAAAGGGTAAGCGTGCCCTTCCCTAAATGCGTCAGGCCCTAAAAAAAAAGATAAATGCAGGAGACATCACCTAACCTGGTCAAGCAGAAATCCTACAACTCACTCACATCTTTCCTTCCCTCCTCCCAAGACTCCATACACCACCACAGATACTTCCCTTGGCACACGTCAAGGAGAAGAGTTCTATTTTTTACCTGTGCCAAGCGCACCATGAAGAGGTTGTTGGGGTCCTTGGCATGATATTGGGCTAACTGGCGCAGCATCGCAGCCAGACGGGCATTATTGGTACCTGGAAATGTTAAGAATGGCAGAGGCTAAAGAATCTCAAATCTTCCCCCAATCTGTTTACCATCATTTTCTCCTGGTACTCACCACTGCCCACCATGCCCATGGCAAAGATGGAATTATAGGAAACTTCTGGATCAGCATCATGAGAGAATTTGCTTAGAGTATCCAAAATGTTGAGTCGTGGATTTGAAACAGAGATTAGAGCCAGTGCTAAAGGTACAGCTCGCCGCAGTGTAGGCTCCCCATATCTCAGCTGGTGTTAAAAGAAAACAACGACAGAATAAGGGAAAGCAGTAAAAACAAATTCAATTATAAGAATGGGCCAATGGGTGAAAGGAAGACTTCATTTCTGTAGAAAGGGCAGAGCAAAAAGATCACTTTTCCACCCAGAAGATCCCTCAAGAGAGTCTCCTTTGGTCATCATAATTAGTAATATTCCAGGGCTAGGGATGTAGCTGAGTAGTAGAGCGACTGCCCTGCTTGCACAAGGCCCTGGGTTCAATCCCCAGCATCCCCCCCCCTCAAAAAAGATATTCCAGCCGGGCGCGGTGGCTCACGCTTGTAATCCCAGCACTTAGGGAGGCTGAGACAGGAGAATCGCGAGTTCAAAGCCAGCCTCAGCAATGGCGAGGTGCTAAGCAACTCAGTGAGACCCTGTCTCTACATAAAACACAAAATAGGGCTGGAGACATGGCTCAGTGGTCGAGTGCCCCTGAGTTCAAACCCCAGTACCAAA